>JAQSVV010000068.1:8120000-8363291 GCA_036375495.1 Agrotis segetum
CGGTAAAATTTAAGAGCTGTCAAACTGAGTTTACAGCCAAAGGTGATGTAGCGATGTAAAATGACATATAAATGCTGTAAACGGTTTACAGGCCGTTTCATGAGCCATTACATGTTGGAGTTTGACTAATTCCGTTATGATTATGGCGAAGGATTTTGGCAGGGAATTTAAAGGGTTTTGCGTTGTTAATATTTTAATCAAAGTATTAGTTAATTTACTTTTACAAAATGTATTTTGTTCATCATTTTAAAGTGGTCAAAATGGACTGGCTTTTTTTTTAGTGTTAAAATAACTATCAAATCAGTCCTCTAATACTTTTGAATATAAGGGTTGAACTACATCTGGCAGCACGGAATCGCCTTTTACCGTCGCCCTTTCTCTTTCTGTCGCTTAGAACTGAAAAAAGGCGATTCAGTGCTGCCAGATGTGGTTCAACCCTAAAAATTACTTTACATTATCATTAAATAATGTATTCTTTCATTTTCCTGAACAGTTTCAGTATGACTAAGCTTCTTATAAAGAATAGCCATTTATTTTCAGCCAGTGACATCAATTAGGAGCGCTCGTTAACCTCAGACGATAAAAATAATAAGCAAAAGCATAATATTATAATTTTCGACGTATTAAACTTAGTTTAGAAATTTCATGTACCTAAACGTAATATACGCAAAATAAAAGTTTTAAACGAAGCAATTTATTCTTACTTGTCAAAGTAAAACTCAGTTTCATAAAAGGGATTTTGTATCTATGAGAAATTAATTCAAGAAAGTGTGGGTGGGTATTTTTATCTCTACAATAAAATATAAAGGTCATTGACATCAGATGGAACCGAAAACCCCCAACGAACCAACGTAATAAATCTGAACATGTCTCAATTTAATACTTAGTTACAATTTATATTTATAGCGAAACCAATTAACTTAGTCGCGAATAATTGCGGATGTCCAAGATGCTTGTATTTAACCTGCTATGGTATTGATTTTGGACTCCATTTAGCAAAGAATTTACAATTACACAGGGTGAATTTTTCAACTTGGCGTGGATGGCTATATCCTAAACTATGAGGAATATCGAAAAACTTGGAAAGGTGTCTCGAGGATGATTTTGACAAGAACTGCATCCCTGGATTAAAGAAAAAAGTACGCTATTCGATAGTGTTGCTAATAACGATCAAATTCTAGGAAGTAAACATATACGACAAACTTAACAGTTTAAGTTTTCGTTGAAATCGGCCTCGAGACTCCTTTAAACGTTTTTCGATAATCCTCAGTTTCGGAAATAGCCATCCATGCCCAGTTGAAAAATCCACCCTGTATACATAAATAGGGAGTCTCCTCGTCCATAAATGTAAATCAAAAATTATAAATTCCCAACGGTCAAAGACATAAATTGCAATTATAATAACCTTGTCCGGACCCTCTGATTGTCAGAAGATACATGTTAAAAAGGCTTATACCTCAGATCAAAGAAATAGGCAGATATAACGCTCAGAACACGCGAGTGTGTCCACCAAAGCAAATATAAAATGAAATCGAATTACATTCCATATTGTTTTCTTTGTTTTTGAGAACAACTTTTACAATGTTAAAAGACACGAGACGGCATATTTTGGCAAACAACAACAACGACGCGTAGCTTGGTACTGTCGCGAGTTTGTATTCGATTTTGATTTTGTATTTGCTTTGGTGGTCAAACGCTAGTGATCACCGAAGCATATACAAAATCTTTGTGTGTTCTGAGCGTTCTATCTGTCTATTTCTTTGATCTGAGGCTTATACATTGATATTATATTCTGGACTGATCACAGGGACTGATCCTTTTTACGACGTTGAGCCAAAATCAATTGATTTCGATCCCCATACTAAGCTCAAAAGTCCGAACCAATAAATTCCTCTTTTTACAAAGGTTCAGATGATTTCCAAATTGCTTTGTTGAAATTCAGGTACAAATACACAGCGTAAAGATAAAAGATATACAGATATACTCCTACGTGAGATTGTGAAAGTTAAAAAGTTCATTACAAAAGAGGATTTTCACGAACTTTTCTCTTTTTTGTAGGAATCGTTTCATGAAAAAAAGTTTTTGGAATGTGAGTACATGTTGTTCGTGAACATTTATTTGTTTGAGTTTATTGTAAGATACGATGAGCGAGTTTTTTTTGGTTGGTAGTGCTTTTGTGTAGAGCCTAGAACTTAGGTTAATTTTATTTTGTATACTTAGTTTTTGTTAGGTACAGTTACGTCATTTTGTTTTAAAATTTTATATAACTATGAAACTAGCGGCCCGTCCCTGCTTTGCACGGAAATTTAGCCTATGTTTTTTAGGAGGAATGTAGCTTTCTAAAGGTGAAAACATTTTTGAAATCGTAATAGTAGTTTTTGATTTTTACTCAATACAAACATACACGAACACAAAAATAGAAATATTTTCTCTTTATAATATTAATGTTCATAACTACTTATAAATATTAGTATTGTGTAACGAATCAACATCATTCTGTTTTTTGACCTATTACAGGACAACGCGGTCACACAAAATTAAATTAAAAAAAAAATTGTAATAATTTAAATCTACAAAAAATCTTCAAGGTCTACGCAATTATGATACTTAAAAATAGTACCTACAAGAGAAATAGGAAAAGGTTTTAAGAAATCAAAATAATACTTTACTTCATCGATCATGTGAATATTGGGCTGTTTTCCTCCATTTCCTATACTAGGGGATGTTTGTACTTGTCTTGCGGTTACGCTAATCCCCCTGATCCGTCTGTCTATTTGCTCATAAGATAACCCTCTAACACATATGAGATAAGTCATCGGATTTAACTCCCTCCTTGAAAGCAAGTGCCACAGATTATCATGTTCGTTTATTGGCAGGCTGTCAACATTTTGATACCTACTGAAAAAAGTTTTTAATAAAATGTAAAGAGTGTTAATAGTCTACTGAACATTAGGCATCAACAAGATTTTATTCAAGTTAATAAATGTTTTAAGCTATTGCATAGTTTTTATTGTGAGCTTTGAGGGCGGCAACCAAATCAAGAAATTCCGTAACGAAAATAAACCTAACGCCCCGTATCGTCTAACGTCGTTTCAGTTTGGCAGACTTCGGCACGGTGTTGGTTTCTCTTGAATTGATGTTTTACTTGATTGACGTAGCTGAGCATAGACTAAAAAAAGAATAAAATATAAATTGCATCACTTGTTAAAAAATGCTATGCAAAAGCTTTCCCGTGGCAGTCCCAGAGTGCCACACGTATTTTTTTTCATTTAAGTTTCTGTGCCAGGCAATATTGGTTGCGGGATGATCTTAAAAAGGCAACGCAGCCTTTAAATGCAAAGGGGAACTGAAAAAACAATTTGAATTTTGGTCTTTCGATTCTGACAGCCCTCTCCGCTTCTCACAGAGCGAGAGAACTCATTTAATTATTTTTTTACCCAAAAAAAAATTCACGACATTACGAGTAAGGTAAAGGGAAATTATTTGGTGAGACAGGCAACTCAGTCATAGAGTCTTATAAGGCAACCGTGACCCTGAAACGCACAGAGCTGAAGAAACATCGTGGAATTTACTCAGTATGAGTCTGACAGTCCCTTCCGCAACACGAAGAGTGGGGTGGGGTGGAAGAATAAGGCTAATTGTGAATTTGGCTTAGTCCACGTGTCTACACTATTTAAACACGTACGCAGGTTACGATTACTACGTACCCGACCTTTCTGGGTCATAATTTATGAGTGAATGAACTCTTTGTAGTCAACATCTGCCAGTATACATTAATAACGGAAAACCCTCATAATCAACAATCTCTCTGGCTATATTCTATTTAATAAGATAAATTATGTCAGTATAATAACTTCAATTACGTTAAGGTGATGGGTCAATAAAAATACGCTTTTTATTTTTTACTTTTCTTCTTACGTATATGGACTACAGATCTTAAAACTTGGAATATAGTAATTGACTATATGATATAAATTCTCACAAAGTTGAAAACACGATTCATTGAAATTTTCTCGATACAAAAAAAATGCAAAGTTAGGTCTATATTTTTTCTTTTTTGGACTTTTTGGCATAACTACTATGAGTTATGGAAAAGATGTTACTTTAAATTGTAGAGAATACCACTATCTAAATTCTGTAAAGACAGTTTTTCAATTAATAACAATTTTAATTCATAAAAAGACGTCAATATGTTTGGGCACATACGCCGTTTTATTCTGAGCACACATTCACTATCGTCCTCTCATCTTTTGCCTTTTACAAGTAGTGTCATCACTTTCGTTCCTTGACGAATCAGTCAGCCAGCGTGGCTCTTACAGGCTAGACCTGTGACACTTTTTTTCAGATCGCGGCTGTCAGATTTTCGTAATAATAAAATTGGTAATGGATAAAAAGATCGAGAAAATACAAACGAATGATACGTAGGCTTATAGATTATTCAAAACTATGTTTCGATGTGTTCAATGGGACGTGATTGTAAACGGACATGACTGTAAATAAGTCACGTAAACTTTCTTTTTTCAATAACAAATTATTTTCATTAATAAATCAAGAATAAAATAAACCAAACTTACTGAAAATCATCGCAGGAAATTCCTGACGACCCTTACAGAGCAAACAAGGGAAATGTTAGAATACGTATGATTCTATACATTACGAATTGTTCCTATCAATATAATAAATTACTCACAGTGATATTATATCAATGCTTTCGTGATATCGTACTATTGTTGTCGGATGGTTCCTCTGTGTCCATCCCCCTCCCATCTAATATGTATGCATCTAAATACAATTTCACATGAACTAATGATAAATTCACTGATTTGCAGTCAACAATTGGACGTAGTTAAGCAGAAAGGACCTAATCCACATCAAGTCACTTTTGAGTTTTGAGTAATGGACGTTTGAAGTTTCAGCTGTAATTGCTCTAAGAGGAACATTATTTTTTTTCAAAATGTTTTTTTTTTATTCTAGTAGTCTAATATTGTAATTGTTAACGTAATATAAACACTATTTTATTCAGTAGGTTTTGAGATATTAAGCAAAGTGTGGGTTGAGTCCTTACCAAGAAAAGCAATATTTAAAGAAGTCGTAATTTTTTTTAATTCCTCAGAAAAGACTCAAGCCACAAAATAATTAATTAAAAATTAAATTAAATAATTATCAAGAAATAATATACTCAATCAGCTTCATTATGTTCTCTTTGACATAGAAAAAAATAAAATAAACCTAAAAACGGTACAGACATGTGCATAGAGAACTTCATTATTTTCCCTCCAAATCAAAATCCAATGTTGGTCCATATCCATCTACATCTTCGTTTATTTCCTTTCCTGTGAGTTTATTATAAAACGCGTGGCAATCTTCGGGTATCAAATTATACATAGATTTGAGATCTGCTAGCTTTGCTTTGGCAATAGCCTTTCCTTGAGGCCACAGGACTACGAAATCTTCTACTGAAAATTTGATCAAAACTCCTTTGATTTCAAAAACACTATCTGATATCATGGTAATTAAGTAGGGATCATCTTTTTACAAAATAATTTGTTTTATAATCAGCCAGTTAATTTTATTTTATTTATACATATTTTACGATTTATAACTTTCTTCTCAATTTTTTTACTGCTTAAAAAATCTTGACTTTTCATTCTAGTTACGAGTATGACTGTGAAGAGGGTTTTTCTTTTTAGCAATTTTCATGTTTTTTTTTTATATTCTTCTGCAGTATAAACTCTTTCATGATTCTTAGCTCACATTCTATTTTACTGAAAGTCTGTGTCATTAGGGAGAAAAGATTGTCCAAACTTTAAATATTTAAACGTACGTGGTTTTTAGGCTCGAATTTCTATTTAATAATAGTATATTTTAGGTACATATTTGAATAGCGAAGATTAAAATATCTACGCTTAAAATATCGATGTTCAAAACATCTAAAATTTAAATATCGATTATAACAAAATATCGAAAAATTTTACACCTACGCTTAAAACGTCAAAGATTGAAATGTTGATTTATTAAAATGTCGAATGATTCAAAATATCGAATGACATTATGCCTATATCAACGTTTAAAACATCGAAGTTCATAATATCTACGTTAGAAATACCTACTAGTAGAAATATCGGACAGAAACCGGATAAAAAGTTGGAGTCGCTTTTGCATCTTTAGTCAAATTGCTGATTACCGCCTACCAAGGTAAGTCAACGGAGTCCCCCTTCGCGAGGCTCCTATTTCTGATTGCAAGGTTTAAAGTAACCTAACGCGAAGAGGATTGCGGGGTCTTTCAGACTTCGCCATTCTCTTCGAACCTAACCTGCCCGAGTCAGGGTGCCCCAAGGCCCGAGCTTGCTTCGCTCGCTCTTACGTCTTTAGTCAAATTGCTGATTACCACCTACCAAGGTTAGCTGGACGGACTTCGGATGCAAGAGCGAGCGAAGTGAGCTCGGAACTTGGGGCACCCCGACTTGGACAGGTTTTGTTCGGAGAGGATATGTTACTTTAGACCTTGTAAACATAAATAGGAGCCCCGCGACCCGGGGCTACGTGGACCTACCTTGATAGGTGGTAATCAGCAATTTGAATGAGGATGTAAGAGCGAGCTCGGGACTTGGGGCATCCCGACTCGGACAGGTTAGGTGCGAAGAGTGTTAGGTTCAAAAAGGACATTCGATAATCTGTACTTCGATATTGAGGACATTCGATAATCTGTATTTCGATATTCGAGTCAATAACTAAATCTTTTTCTTATAAACGACTTAACCTGTTTGAGTCACTTTAGGTTTTTAAGAATTGTATGGATGTTTCATAAAAAACCGTTTTTCTGAAATAGCCTAAGTGGTTTTGAGTCGTTTATAATAAACAAAAATAGAAGTTTGTTAGCAGTAAACCTAAAACACAGAAACAACCCAAATTGTCTAGGTCGTTTCAGTGATTTTCAATGATAAAATTGTAAGGCAAAATTTAATTCTCAGAAAGGACCCAAACTGTTTGAGTTTTATCTGATAAATTATCTTTAAGAAAGCGTACATAGAAATTGCATTACTCAGAAACAATTCAAGAAGGTTGGGTTTGTTTAGCAATTTTTTTTTTCGTGCTCTTCATACATGTGGGATGAGTCGGGGTAGTAAAAAAAATAGTTTCCATGTACATTTCGAAAATAGGGTCTTCACTGTATGATAGATTCGACCCTCAGGAGTACGATGGCATACTTATCTCAATTTCGACCAAACTGTGGGTTAGGTCCTTTCTGCTTAACTACGTCCAATTTGAGATAGTATGTAACTGAAAACAACTTCTAATCGTATCAAACTGCGATATAGGATAAGAAGCACTTCACTTTTATTATTATTTATTTAGTTTCGTCACAGATTTTAACAATTTCGAAGAAACAGGAATAAAATAAATTAAATGAAAACTGCTGTTGTCATTTTGAATACTTCAAAATTACTTGTCAACTACAAATAAGGCATAGCACCCACCACCCTCATTCCATGATTTAAATATCGCCTATAGTATAATGCTGCGACTATGATGAAAAATCGGTGGTCATTGCTGTCTCACCGCGTGTTCGGTACAAGTTGCTTCTCGCTCTATTGGTTGCTTTGGAGTATAAAAGATCAGTACTGGGCTCATGCTTTTGGAGTCGATAGATAATATCTCTAAAGGTTTCATTTATCAGAAAAGTGATATTAAAACCTTGTCCCAAAAAAATACTGTGGATAAGATATTATAGAATGAAGATTTATTTATAAAGAGGTTCTGACATTAAACTGTTCTCCTATACCTGTACCTCATATGAGTAAAAAACTACTAAATCCACGCCGCTGCTCGACTAATGTCCATTTTACGCGGCGCTTGTGTCTGTCATTACATCGAAATGCATCAAAAATTAATACAAACACCAGATGGTGGAGGACAGGGCGTCAAGCATCCTTAGCTTTCCACTCTCGAACATATAAAGATATCACGCAACCAGCTTTGTGAACGCACGATAGTAAAAGGAGCGTGTGTTTGGGGCTTTATTTAGCGTGTTAAAATAATCGAATGAGTCCTCCTACCCAGAGCAGGGCGGGAGGGACTGTCAGACTCGGAATACTTACTAAAATCTACGATTTATTTCAATAGCCCTTTACGTTCTGGGGTCACGGTATTGTATTCGTTTGTCCGCGACCCAGGTAGGCCCTCTAAGGGGGAGCCCCGTTATTGTGCTGTCACATTTTCCGGCGCGCGTGGAACACAACGCACACGCCCATACCCGTGCGCGCGTGTGTTTGGGGCTTAACGATAATTGGGTATTGTCACTTTCGTAAGGTATGCCAATTATCATTAATTTTCTACCAAAATAGTAGTTTTGTTCGTAATCTCGGGACATCAAAATGTTATAAAATAAATTTAAGACTGTGAATGATAAAAATATTCACAAAATATTAATCCACATCAATAAAGATTTCTATCATTTTGTTTTGGTAAATGTTTCGACATCCTTATATTAAAATATTTCTACTAGAGTAATACATGTATTTTGCGTAAAGGGAACACTTTATGAAATGTCGAAGTTGACGAAATGAAATAGGTACATAAAACTTTGGATTGCGTTAATTTTGCGATACAGGCGCCTGCTGGTGGCGGTGCGTGGCAACTTTTCCGACTCATCAAACGATGCTTTCGTTTTGCCGTACGCCCTTAACAAAATGCCGGCAGCGGTGGCCATTGCTCAATTTTGCAAGACCAATATAAATTGTTTCTAAATAATAAATCCTCTTTATGCATTCTTGTCATGGATCATGTTAAAAAGTAATAATGGAGAAATACTATGCTATCAATACATAAGTTTCATTCGAAACATTTTTTCCAATGATGAGAAAAAGCGACATGAAATTATAACGAAAATTTGGCTGTGTTACGTAAAAACATGTATGTTGTTAGATACTGACAACATAATGATGATAAAATAAAAATAATATAATTTACAGAAGAATATGTAAGTATATAAGCTATTTTTAAGTTGGATCAGCGATTTTAGAATGTAGGTATGCTAGCTACGAAAATAGTAAATAAACACATAAAAAAATTGTGATCACAAGCATATTTAAACAGATTTTTTTTTGTGATTAAAACTAACTGCTTACGTTTTTCTATATTTTTCAATAAAGAATCTAAAAAGAAGAAGAAATTATAATTTAATCAACCGTAACAAAAATAGATTTCAAATTTTCAAAGAGATCGCAAACTTTTTTGGATGTGTGTACAGTCAAAAGGTGCCAATCAAAAATGATAACAGGTACTCTGTATAGGTTCCAACAACATTTTGCCATGTTCTTTCTAGTGTGGATATCTTTCAAGTAAAACCACTTTGATTAATATACGATTGCCTGTTTTGTTAAATGGAATACCAAGTAATAACGATTACAATTTCCAATTTCGTTGCTCCTTTCAATGTTTCCATTTTCGGCGATACAACGCCATTCACAGAAATCTATTAACTCACATCAAAAGACTTATTACTTATCAAACTCATTCGATAACGACCTACAAAATATCATTAAAAGTTTTAACTGACTCAATCACTTTCACATCACACGCAGTGAACATCGAAAGGGTTAGAGACTTCATCAACTGAGGTAACAAATTTAACTCCTAACTGCGTAATCTGATTAAGTATCAACAAAGACTCCTAAGAAAACGTTAGTCTAAACAATTGAGATTTATTCTTGACGTAGCAAAGTTATTAAAACTTGGTGTATACAAGGAAGGGTGCGTGTACAACAGCGAAAATTTATGGAGCAGACGTTCCGCGGTTTCTCATCTTCATATTTCGACTGTAGCTTTCATACGTACAAATTGATAGCCTACTTTAACAAAGGGGATAATTAATTAACGCAGACGAATGTACAATAGGCTTCATGAATTGGGTACCCCGGTAACGAACATAGGTGCTTTCTAGAGGGGCATAATTATTATACATGGTGAAGCTGTTGACATGTCATAAGCCATCAGTAGAGCAAACTACAAATAATCTATTTAGTTATTCACGCTAAATTAGTTTTTCAAAGAACAATCATTTTATTTGACCCATAGTTGAGGAACTACAAAAAATAAATAAACTGAAATCTGAAACGAATATAAAATACCTATGGGCAAAAAGAAAGATTTGTCGTGTGTCCAACGGGCAACGGCAAAAGTTTTAATAGTACTTTGATTTAAAAGAGTGTCCATGGAGTTTCATGCCTATTCTTCTCTATAGAGATCTACGGTTTCGAATGGGCAACTCAGTACTTTTACAAGTTATGCCTTGTGACTGGCTACCGTAGCTTAATTAAAGGATTAAGTTTTTTTAACAATTAATCAAAAGTACCTGTTAAAATAATTGGAATAAATGCTCTGAATTTAAATTTTAAATAGATCCATCAAAACGCCCTTTATCTTTGTATGAGCGCTTACTGCGTTGTTTTATAATAGCCCCTAAAAGCCTCCACATACAGCTCATTTAATTTTAAACATAAACTTTCTAACTTTTCACCGAGAACATTTGCAAGTACTTACAAAGACATTCACGCCAACTGCTCTCTTGCGCATACAGAAACAGAGTAAGATGGTAACACCGCCTAACATTTGAGCAAAGTGGCGGCAAGAAACAGCAGGCAGGCAATTAATAGTGCGGCAAACGAAACAGTTCTGTATTACGACGTCGGAAGGTAGTTAAATGAGCGACATAATGAAACAGTCCTTGTAATTACATTTACTTGAAACACTTACATGGGTTTCTTGACGTTGGTCGGAGTAAGACTTTGTCGGTGCATCTTAATCAAATGTTTCTATGTAGACTTATACTCCGTTTCTTTTTGTTTTAATAAGTATTAGGAAGCAATGATGGCTTCTCTTTTTACTTTATAGTAATTCTTGACTGTTGAAAGTGCCAGTTTAATTGAAACAAATGAAACTTTCCCGTTGAACTTTTTTTTTCGGTGAATTAATTCGTTTTTAAATTTTCTTCTAAAGTTTAATGACTCACATCTTTATCCCACATGGGTAGGCAGGAACTACAGAATACCGTCTTCTACAATCTCTAAGTACCCTTTTCGCTGCATCTATTTTCATAATCTGGTTATACAAGCGCGCAGGTTGCGAGTACTAAGCATCAATTTTATTGAAAAGAGTGTATTAAGAATCCAAGCATACTTTATTTTTGGTATAATTTAATTAGTGTGGTCTAATTCACAGAGGGGATGAGCGGAATGCGACTAACATAAGGTGTACAACTGCCACACAGTCACGGGACATCCTAGAAGGGTATTATGAATTATATTCAGCTTATAAGTTTATGAAAACCTAGCGGCAATGACCAAAATTTACGCGTGCCGTCCACTCATAAAACAAAAGGGCTAAAACAAACATAGACCATTCTAAGTCCCAAAATAAACGAGGCCAAGCAACACCAAACAAGCAAAATTCCGTTGTCTCGCCCCAAGGTCAGCAAAGAAACACCCTCTAAAATTTAATTAAAAATTAAATTAAATCCCAAACGGGAAGCATCTTCTGAATTACTTTTACATTACAAACTTCCCGTGATTGATTTTGCTTAAAAAATACAAGCAATTTTTGTGAAGGCAATATTTCACGTAAATGGGGCGTTGGATGTTGTCTTGCGCCGCCTTAGGCTACTTTTCCACTGGAGATGGCTAAACTACGTAGCGAGAGCTGTATAAAGATAAAAAATATAAAAAATTGTACGAAACACAAATTTTTTTAGGGTTATTTTTGTACAAAAGTTGTTAATAACCATAAATATTTTCAATCCATGGAAGGTTGTTAATGTTTTACAAATGACCCTGGTAGGTAAGTATACGATTAATTTCTGAAATTCATAAAACACCGGTATGATTTATTTTCATTAGCTTGGTCTGTCTGTGTTGGAAAAGGTACTTTTTTACATACACGTCAAGTGCACATACCTGCTGGATAGATTTAAATAGTTAAAATTTCTAACCAAACTGTAGATATTCCGATTAATGTTTTTGCATTAAATTGATAACTTTATCCATTGGTATGTGGGATAAAATTCAGTGGATTCTGATAGCATTCGAACTAACAGCTCACTGCACCCATACATTTGGTGCATAGAACACGACAGACAATATTTGACTCACTGCCATACATTTAGTAGAATGAACACAATACACGTAATTTCATAGCTTAGCTTCCCCACTTAGCCATCCCTGCAACAATGGAAAACCAGTTGCTAAGGATGCGTTTGATATCCACCAATCATACTCATTATGTGTGTGTGCGTTATGAAAACAAATGAATATGATTGGTGGATATCAAACACATCCTTAGCAACGTAGCATAGCGCATCTCTGGTGGAAAAGCAGCCTTACTCTGCGTTACCCCAAGGCTATAAGGGCAAGTTGATCAAGTTCATAGGTCGCTCCAGTGAGCTGGGGTCGGGTAACAAATTACCCCTATTTATTGTGAAACAAGTTTGCCTATCAGCAATTTGGTAAAACCATTAAGCGGATAATAGTCTCATTTCAATGTAACCGAACAATATCGGTGTAGCAATAAATTATGTTTGGAAGAGGTTTCGGGAATTTGTTCAAGTAACAATGACAGTCACTCTTTTTTGTTTAAAGAAAGCTACTCTATATTTTAATTTTGCTTGGAAATTTTTCATGGCTTTTAAAAATTAAAAATGATGCGTTGATCTTCGCAAATTAGTTCTGAAAGCATGCTCTTGCATTCATAAACTCTTCATCAAAATTGCCTGTAATCTTTTAACATACAGCCAACAGATATCTTGTTAATAATTTGGACTTATTGACATGATACACAGCGTACAAAAGTATGAAGAGAGGCCTTTGCTGAGCAGCAGGACAGAACAGGCTATTATGTGTATAAAAAAAATTAAAATGTTTTTTTTTTAAACTAAAACAGTTAAATAAAAACTTTTTTTTTAAATGTAACCGCCTTCAAAAACAACCACAAAAATATATGAAAATGGTACTATGTGCCTAGAAAATTTGAAGATTGGCCTCAATTTCCCTGGGATCCCATCATCAGATCCTGACCTAATGTCAGGGACCAATTGGGAAGTATACCCTTTCAAACAAAAGAAAAAAAAAACAAATCGGTCCAGTCTTTGAGGAATCGGGGAACATAGTTACATAAAAAAAAGATTCCGACGAATTGAGAACCTCCTCCTTTTTTGAAGTTGGTTAAAAATACAAAATCGACGCTTTACGCTATTTACTTAGATTTGTGGCAACTTCTAGATAATTGTAGCGTTCTAATAACGATATTCGACAGTCTACTTTAGTTGTTAGATTAAGGGTATTATAGTATACAATATATTCTAATGAAAATACTTAAATTATACTAAAATACGCCACCTGACACGAAAACAACAAGCTATTTCCAAGAAAATGTGAACTAATAGTGCTTGTTAAACCTGTACCAAATAATTACGTGTACAAAAGACATATTTAGTAGACGAAGACCGGTCCACTTAGACAAGGTTTCAAGTAGAAATACTCGCTACAAATTAAGTCGATTTACACCGACAACCCAAGGAACAGTATACTATGCTAGTTTACCCACACAATTTGGACCTTTATGGCAGTAACAATAGAGGTTGTTTTAGTTTCACAAGAACCTACCAGAGGGTAAAATTAAGGAGCTTTGCATACTTTAAGTGGAACACTTCTGATGTTTGGGTCATATTTACGGCGTTTATTTTCTGACGTTTGAACTACGAACTTATGTTTTCCGGAAAATGTTCGTATTAATTAAATGTTTCAATTAAAAAGCACTTTAGAATTGTGTTTCAAATTAAGTTTATAGTACTTTTGTGCGATATTATTATTGGGAAATAAAGCTCATTTATTTAATTAAACTTTTAATAAAACATAATTTATGCTTTATAAATAAAAGGGTATACTTTTGTTTTACGATGTACTTGCTTTTAATTAGCCATAATATATCTTTCCAGGTACTCTTTTTTATCTGCCACCACATACGACCTCTAGCAGTGCGCATCCAAGTCATGTAAGAAATCTACGATACTCTATAATTATCCCTGAAGGTTTAGACTCTTGCGTCGCTACCGTGACTCTGGAACGTAAAAGGCTAATGAAGGACACCGTGGATTTTACGTGATTTTACCCTCCCTGCCCTGGGTTTAGGACTCATTCGATGATTTTATCACGCTAAAAAAAAAGGGAGATGCATACTCTATAAGTATTCCTTCATTTCGTCAGTTAGCTATATAAGTCCCATGTAAGCGCAAGACTATTACGAGCAACCAAATGAAATACTAATTCACACATTTTGTCTTGATTTTCGACCGAGTAGAAAAGCAGTGGTGGCCGGCAGGGTGTGCAAGAGCAGTGGTGGCCCAGTGGTATCGGTCCCGACTTACGATTTGTATCACCACTGCTCTCAAAACGGTGAAGGAAAACATCGTGAGGAAACCGGTATGTCCTAGAACCAAAAATTCGAAGATATGTGGCATCTACTAACCCGCACCGGGCCCGCGTGGTGGTCCCAGCAGTGGGAACATTATAGGCTGATGATGATGTATGATCGTCGCAATCACACCGGAACTACAACGCAACTACTAATTCTTTTTGCATTTTATTGAGGTGTTGTGCAGTAGGTAAAGTAACGCAACCTGCAAAAAGCTGTAAAGCGATACGGTTCACACGTTACCACAGCTTGACCGTATTATGTCGCTGCTATGCGTATGTGGTACCTACGTGTGAATAAATGCTTACGTTGGATAAAAAAAGACATAAAATTGTGATTATTGACATTCAAACTCAAAGCATATTAAAAATAAAAAGAAATAACAAATCTTTTAATTTCAAAAGGACCTCAATCCGCCGGCTGGCCGCACAAAATTTGCAACCCGACGCAAATTGTCAGTTGCATCTGAAAATCCATGACCTGAGATCAGGTGAGGTCGTAGGTGAAAGCTCGAGCTAAAACTTGTAATTAAATAATCAATCAACTTTCTTTTGCTACGACAAACTGAAGTACAGCACAAACAACTCCATTATTCAACAAACATGCAAACTAAAATTACTAACTTACTTTACTATTTATTACTGCTAACTACTTTACATTTATGCTTGAAAAAATAAAAACAGCGTTTTCTAAAACAATTAAAGGTGGGTGGAAACGAACGTGTTCCGTTTCTGTTGTTTCATGTGTACCTGCCTTAATTGCGCTTATTCGCAGTGCTACACGACACGTCATAAAGTAGTCACAACTGCTGTGAATGTAAAATGTTTATAGAGTTGCTTAGCTTGCGGTGGTAAAACTTTCATTTTCTTTTTTTATTTCAATTAGCAGTTGAAAACAGTTCTCATCTCGATTCATCGATGACACACAGCGTGTAAAGGGCTTGAGAGTTCAGGTAACTTATGTCAGACATCCAATGAAATTTTCTGGGCGATTTCGTCTGGAAAGGATCTCAAATTACATCTGTCACCAATATTGCTATAACTAGCCTTTTATGCGATAGCGCGAGGTTCATTGCGCCCTGATCTGGGCTATTTTGTGGTCCTGATCTGGTCATTTCTGCCCCCCCCCCAGGGTCGGCGCCTCTTTCGTGAGCACCGTTGGCACACCTTCTTATAAATTCGTTTTTTTTTTTAAAACATTGCTTCACACTAGGAAACACCCAGACCCGGAACAACTACTTGCAGATTAAACGAATATTTGTTCCGTGCGGGAATCGAACCCGCGACTTTCCAATATTGCTCAGCCACTGCACCAAACGTGTTGTCATATTGCTACAAAAAATAAATAAAGAAGAATTATATTTTACTTTACCAAATAAGTAAAACAAAATTATGATAATTTTCCACAGCTAAATTCCAATTAGTAGCCTCGCTTATAACTATTCACATCACGACAAAAACCAAGTACACACAGCTGTTCCGTATAATAAAGTTTTCTGAAATTAATGCGGAACCCTACAGAGTGAAATATAACTAAGTTCACGGCAATATGCGGCTTGGCAGTTGGTATTTAGTTTTATATTTTCTCTGCTGGAAAAGTTTTAGTCACAGAATAGTTGTATTTTATTAGTTTAGTGGTTTAATGATGTCTTAATCGTTTGGTTGTAATAGTTATTTAAGTAAAGAAAACTTTTTTTTCCTATTATGGAATAAACCAAAAATGACGCAAATAGAGCATGCTACATTTTAAATGTAGACGTGGTGACAGTAGAAATCTTTCTACATTTTGTCTTTATTTCGTCGATAAAACCAGTTTCTACGGTATTCTATTTATCAGCTGGTTTTTTATTATTATGTTCTGATGAAGACCACATGATAACATAGGATGTAAGCCGCTTCTAACCGGTCCTATCAGAAATCAATGGCGGAGGCGTATTATATCCAGCAGTGGACGTCCAGTATGATGATGAATTTTTTTTTTTTTTAGCTTGGTAAAATCATCAAATGAGTCCTCCAATCCCGGGCAGGGCGGGAGGGACTGTCAGACTTCTACTGACTAAAATCCACGGTGTCCTTCATAGCCTGTTATGTTCCGGGGTTACGGTAAGGGAATAATCCCGCGACCCCGGCAGGCTTTGGCCCTCTGAGAGGGGGGCCCCGTCATTATGCTGACGCTCTTTGAGGCGCGCGTGGGACACAACGCGCCGAGTATGATGATGATAATGTTTTTTTTTCCTGCTAAGAAAAATAGCGCGGTTTTGCTTTCAGTTCTTCTATGAATAATGTTTATTTTTACTGTCAAATTAATTGTTTTTCTTAGAATTTTATTTCAGTGCTCCAATAATACCAGCACTGAAAACTGTTATAAAGTACTCTAACTAAAAAACATATAAAAGAGATGTCTAATACTGGGTAGGATATCTAGAAATAACATTGTAGTAAAAAACAAGTAACGATTACCTACCCACAAAACCGTTCCTAAAAAGAACATAAGAATAAACGGCGGTACCTAAACATATTGAACGCCAAGCAAAATGTTCCAGCCTTTTTAGAGGACCAAAAATGTTTGAGCCTTTTTATAGGGCCAAAAATACAGCCAGCCTCAATTCCTAGGAAATTGGCCACAGTTATGTTGTAACCACACCCACGGCCTGCCAACGACAGCATTTAAAGTCCGTTGTGGGTGGAAAAGTGGAAAAAAGAACACAATTTTTTCTTGCGACTACAAAAATACCGTGTTTGTAAATGACTGGACAAATGCACATGTTATTATATTGCTCCTGTATTTTAAAACGCTTGGTTGAAGGGTTTTTTTTTATACCTACGTTTATTTCACGATATTGCGGATTGCTTTTAAACTCTTTCGACCCCATAATTTTATATACGAAATTCTTTCGGTATGAATTGTGATTGAGTAATTCGTCCTCAATCCTATTTTGATTAGAATATTATAGGCCGATCATTGAATAAGCCACATCATGATTTTTATGCTTGAGCACATTGCGACATATACCTCTAAATAAAATATCTGTCCCTCACAATTCGACTTTGATTTTCGATTAACAGTTTCGATGGTTTCTTCAGGATTATGGAAGTGGTCTCTTAATTAAAATAGTATTAATTTAATAGTAAAGTTTAATGACTCTTTTGAAAACTCCGATTGTACATGTACATATCTCAAACTGCAATTTCCTTTCAATTCAAAACACTCATAAAATATTTCACTTAAGAACTAACTCAGCAAATTCAATTTAGCCAACCAAACGTGAGTTTGTAACACAAGTCAGGCGTTAATTAAGCCTAGTCATAGCCTCGTAACTATTCATAGCACGTCATAAAGTGCTAATCACTGCTACATAGCTGTTTGTTTACACTGTGTCAGCTCATTAGGCTAAACATTAGGCGGGTGATAGATTGGGGAGAAAGTGTGGACTGAATGGCGTGGAAAAGCTGTTATTGCGAAATTTTATTGGTGAAAAATATCCACCAATTTCACATAACGCCATCTAGTCCCAAGCTAAGCAGAGCTTGTGTCATGGGTACTAGACAACTGATAAACATACTTATATATTTCCAATATATAAATAATGTTTTATTATATAATTGTCTGTGCGAAACTAGAACGGGTCATTAATGTTTAATTAAAACACACATTAGACGTGAACACTGAACAGCCTTACTACAAAAACTTAAACATCTGTTGAAAACTTGTCTCAAAAACGTGTGACTGCAAAATGGACCTTATTTCAACGTCATAATCTGTCATGTTTTTAGACAACTGTTCAACAGGTGTTTAATTTTTTTGTGCTAAAACGGCAAGTATCCAACTTATAAGCTACATAATTAAATTAATTTTACCCTCTCAACGACAACAGTACCTAACAGAAACCAAAACGCGACCAAACTAATCTCACACCGTGTTCCGACCAAACCTCAAATATATTTCCACATAATTTCTCGGTAGAATGAGACAAGCCACTTCCTTATACCAGATTACTATTCAACAAGCGAGCTGGAACACTCTCTGCATATAATTCTGTGTATTTGCAACCGTAATACGCATACTGATTATTCAAAATCTTCTGTATACTATGGACAAGATATACCTACATGTTTGTTGAGCAGTTTCGTGTCTTGTTGATTGAGCTTTAAAGATAACATGGGAATATCTACTATCTAAACCGTTGGGATACAGTAAACTTTGGATTTTAATTTGAAGTATTTTTTAATTACATATTTCGTGTTCAAAATAGAAGAACGTGGCACTTGAGTACCTTTCATCTCTTTCATAGTGTATACCACACGTAGCATAGCCAGTTCTGTCTATTCTACCAATAATTGAGTAAGTTTTATTTTTAAGTACTTTTTTTTTTCGTCCAATTATGACACGTCTTGTAGACGACTACAGAATATAAACATTTATTCTTTTCTACACTTTAAACATTGCCACGCGAAAAGCGATAGAAATCTTTCTAAAATAATAATTATGTCATTTTGTCGATTTTTTTTTACGACAAAACCCATTATTATGGTGTCCTACTAAGTGTGCTGGTCGTACAGGGATGCAAATAGACGAATGTAATGAAACAATATTTTGAAAAGAGAATTAAATTCAATAGAACAAATCAAACAAACGTCTTTTTTTTTAAGATTCACCAAAATAATATTTAAAATAAAAACAATATGTCAGGTACCATCAAAATTAAAGACAAAGAAAGATAACTAAGTAATACTCATGAATATTTTAATATCAAGTCAACGTCCATGTGGACAAAGTTGTGCCAAAGAACTTAAGTCACTAACCACACATTATTATAACATAGTGATTGGCGTCTCTACGATCGATGTTGCCCAACTTATATAATATAAGCTTAAACGTTGTACATTTTTCGTGAACTTTAGCTTCGCACGCAACCACTAAATGTACTTAAAATGCCGCCTGTATATAAAGTAGGGAAACCGGGTTGCTTGGGAGCCGAAAGGCATTTAAATTTAAATGGTGTTACGGCTAAATAAAAGGTGGTCAGGAAAACAATTGTTGTGTGGTATCGTATAAGGATTTTATCAGAATAGAAATAAAGTTTATTTGATTGTTTTTGGTTTCTAACTTAGGTATTGAATAGGTAAATAAAATGAAAAGCTTCTTTAATTTGAAGATGTGCTGATTTGTTTTTGTTTATATTATTGCATCGCTCAGTCGCCGCTTCAGAGGTGGTCAGAATCACTACGTCCGCATTGCCCACCTTTCTGACCGGCAATTTGTATACCCAGCTGTGATGGCTGGATTGAAATGGTTTAATTATCTTTCTTGTAAACAAAACAGTCATATAAATCAGTAGTGTAGTAGTACCTTTATGGTTCACAATCGCATAATCTATCTTCGGATATTGTAACTTAACAGTGAGTAATATTGTTCTATTATGACATAATTATCTCAGGGCCAATTGAGGCACTACGCATCAGCCTCCTAAAAATAAAATTCTCTTCCCTCTATGTACAAAAGCCAGCAGGTCAACCTACCCGAATCTGTCAGATTTTACCAGTCAAACATTTACCATCTAGTCTTGTGGTAAGGTTGAAATTCTATTGAAGAAATCTGACAAATTGTGGTAGCTTGATGCGCTGGCATCTGTACATTTATTATGGTAATTACTAAGTCGCTTTTGTAGGTTGGGTGGCAAAGATTAAAAATGAAAGCTACTAAAAAGAGCTAATACATAAAACATATAAACTTATTGTTTTTTTTTTTCTAAAGAGCTACACTTTCAGAGGAAACCACGAGTGAAATCTTCAAAAGACGTTACATCTGTCAGCTTTCATGTAGGTATAAAATGTTTACTTAAATAAATTTAAACAAAAGGTCATTTAATTTTGTGACATAGGTGAACGGCCTCTACAGTGAAGAGACACAGTGAATAGCTACTAAGATCTCGCTGGAGACTTTTTGTCACGCGGCGAATGTTTCTACTGGCCGCTAGAAATTACTCATCATCTGCCTAGCCTTTTCCCAACGCGACGGGCGGTGAGTAAAGAGCAACTCGCTGTCCGACCATGGACCATGCCCGGGTCCACGCGCGCCTCAAGGACTGTCAGCATAATGACGGGGCCCCCTATAGAGGGCCACAGTTGCCAGGCCTGCCGGGATTGCGGGACATACGTATACCGCGACTCCGGTACACAAATGGCTACCGAAGGGTGCGAGGACTCATTTTATGATTTTACCACGAAAAAAAAAAGGGTTTTTTTACCTATATTGGGGTCGGCTTCCAGTTAAAGTTAAGCGACTGCCTATTCGGACCTCCACAACGCCGTAACTGGGGGAGACGATACCACCCTATGACTGTTTGTCGAACTTTAGAGCTTCTGACTCAGTAACGACTGCCGAAGATCAACAAAAGACAGCTGAGATTAAAAGCTTCATGTGCGTTTCGAGGAACGAAGGACTCGCTATGACAGATCCCTCCACAGACAAACCTCTGTAACCTCGGCTTAACCGGGAAAATCGGCCTATGCGGTTGTGATTATTTAGCCACGAGTTCCTCTATCTTTCAAAAATATATAAATTTCTAGGCTATCTATCTTTTTAAGCTACTACTACTAATGCATAGAATCGTTATTTATAAATAAAGAATGATTCTATCTAGCTATTCTATTCTATCATACCATTCTTTAAGAAAAATCCTCAGATCAATAGCGCTTTTTGACTTTCATGTCTTACAAGAGCACTTTGATGAGGCTCAATAGTCTTTCAAATTGAAAGGGTTGGAAAGCTCGATCCGTTCTCTAAAGTACGACAATGACTCTTGAATTTGCATTCATGTGACATTTTCTTTAATAAAACAGACATTTGTGATACTGAAGATTTTTTGTGGAAAAAAATTTGCGACTCATTTGATGATATTATTTGGGTGAATCTTGAGAGGCTCATTTTACGTTGTCCGAAGAAAAAAACTACCCGTAGTATTTAAATTAGAAGCCAAAATATTTTTTTTATGCCACTAAATTGTATGATCTTACTGTTGCACGATAGTTTTTGTGTCTAATTTGGAACTAAATAGTCAAAAAAAAATCCAAAAGGCCTAAAAATTGATACCCCTGGCGCGTCCGCAGCACATTTTGCAAACAAAAAACCAACAAAACTCATACTTACGAACGTAAATAAAATAAACAGTGCGATCTAATCGCTACCAAGATTGTTGTAGATATATTTAAAAAAGATACATCATGTATATTTATGTTAGTTTTTTTTTAAATTACAATATAAAGTTTTTCCGAGACTAAACAGTGATTCCCCTGGCGCGTCAGAAATCTTGGTTTATCTTAGTAGAATTTTATAGAAGATTGTCTCCATGCCGTCGCATGTGCGCTGCTGGTAGACCTTCGTACGTCTTTGTGAAAGATTACGCCGCTCGTTGGTCCAGGACGAAATTATGAACAAAAGTATTTGATTCCCCTGGTTTTGGTTTCGCTAGCCTCTTTGATTACCCTGACCACGTTTTCAAATGCAATTTGTGATTTAACGATTTGTGGTCGGGTATTGAAAGTGATAAATTGTTAACGAGACTGATAAGTTTTTTATAGAGGCTACTTTAAAATAGTAATAAAACTTGATTTTCTTCTACCTTTTTTCGATTCCCCTGGTCAAAAAAAATTAAAACGCAATATATTGGGAACCATCCGGCCAAAAGTGATGCCAATTCGTTAAATGTGTTTATAATGAAGTTAAATTTCATATTAAATTAATACTTATAAAAAATCTGTTTAAATAAATTTCGCCAAGGGAATCACCTAAATATTCCGAATCTCAGGATTCACCCATTTACATCCAAAAACAAAAATGTATAGAAAACACTTTCTTTATTCTAACCCCCGTATCTATAAACAAGTAAAAGGTTTTACTTGAGCAAATGTCATGTAATTATGAGACGATTTTGAATAATTAGTTTAATAATTGCTTGAAGTTTGAACTGTAAGAATATAGAATATACCTTTGCTTTCTTTTACGGTACCCACTTTGTTAAAATTCAGGTTTATTGGTTAAAAAAAATTGCACAAGTAATTGCTTAAGCTAAAGAAATTACTTTCACTTGACTATAGATACGGCTGTAAGTATTCCCGCTCATGAAGAAACTCGTTAGTAATTCGACCATAGATTGCAGGATGACACTGGAGTCAAAGTTAAAAATCATCGAGCTGTCAGAAGAAATATTGAGAAAAGAATTTTTGTTATCTGAAAAACTAATTAATTATTACCTGATTGTGATTTTAGTAACGACATTGGGAATAAGGACATTAAATGTCGTTTCTTTGTTCACAGGTGTGTTATAAGTTTTGTCAAAAATTTTGTTTTGTGTAAACTTAGATGTAAAGTTACTAATAAAATAAAACTTTGTTTACAGAGAAACCCAGTTATGTTTAATTGACTTTGTCGTTTTAAATCACAGAAAACTATCTTACATAATTATATAATAATTGCTAGCCTATTATAATGGATCGCTTTCAAACAATACCGTATCTTATAATTATCTCAACAACTAATTAGTACAAGAGATTATTGTTAGTACAAGGCTTAATCTAATTAGTGGTTTACTATAAGATAATATTATCTTTATTAAACCACACAATCAATCTAATGAAGTGGTCTAACTGATCACGAGGTTTACCAGCCCAATGTAAAATAAATAATTACTTATCTTTCTTTGGCCTCACAATAATTAGTAATGACATTCAACGTGGCAATGCTGCCAGTCTTCTGGGCACGACCCCGGATGACAGCGATGCGCAGGAGTACTTTTATTTTAATAATTTTAGCTTTAGTTTTTTTTTTATACATATTTTGTTTATAATATTATGTAGTTTTTTAGTTTTAGTGCTTAATTAAGTTCTGTATACATTTTACTCAACAACAGACAAAGCGAATGCGTGCCGAAGCGTTTTTCTTTGTTATGTATGGAATTGTTTGAAGCCTGTCACATAGACTATCGGACCGCTTTCGCTTTTTATATGACAGGATTCGGATCGCATTCGCCTTCGCCTGTCTGCTTGACAATAGCTTTTATGTACGTTTAAAAATAAAATAAATTCATTTGTACAATTATAATATTGGGAACCTGTAATTCGACATGTTTCGATAGGATAACCTGTAGAGGGATAGTTGGTCAGGAAACGTTATAATTTCGATACATGATATTGTGTACATTTTATTCAAAAACACTTACCCTATTCATTCAGTAATACAGCCTTCCATCATACTCGTATATACGTACCTATAAACCCAGCAAAGTTAACAATAAGTCAGGCAGTTGCCATTCCGCGGCGTTGCGCGTTGCCAGCTCGAATGTCCCATTGCACATAATTTAGCACATTTGCAAGCATAATGCAGCTCGCTGTGTTTAGTTCCAGCGTCTAATTTAAACTTTGAGCTGTCTCTTTGTTTGAATCTATTGTGTTTTGGAACATTTTGATTGTGAATGAGCGCTGCTCTTTGATTCCTATAAATTATAATTTCATCATCAACATCAAATTCCTAAAATCAAATTAGAATAATAATTATTATTCTAATTTAATTTTAGGTTTTTGATGACTATGCTAAAATATTAACCGTGATAATATCTCCAAAAATATAAACATCTATTGAACACTTGCTTAAAAGAACTGTCAATTTTAAAACAACATTTCTCGTTGATATGGTCATTTTGCAGTCACACATTTTTTAGACAGGCGTTCAACCGTTGTTTATTTTTTTGTGGTTTTTGCATTTGACACTTTTTTATAGTTTAAGCCGCTGGATATAGGCATTTTTTTTTAAAGAGTGTAGGCCAATAATAGTGGGAGCATTGATAAAGGAATGAATAAAAGAAAGATCCCAGTATGATAGGAGTTATCAATAGGCTAGACTTCTTATCATAAGTGCTACTCGATGGATAAAGTGGTTTCCAAGCTGAAATAAAAATAAACATGTAACGCGGCAATGCTGCTAGCGTTCTGGGCACCTATCCCGTTGACAAAGAAGTAATTGAATTTTTTGACACCCTGTTAATATTTTCCACTTTTATTATTTGTAATATTTATTACTTTCATAATAAGATTAATATCTGGATGACCGAGCTTCGCTCGGATTTAAAATGTCTATATCTTAGGAACCGAGCTTTTCTCGAACCTGGGACCTTGATAAATCGATTCCTTGAGCCGAAAAACCCTAATCTGTAACTTTCATGAAAATCCTTGGGGCCGTTTCCAAAATCCTGATTATATATAAATATAGTACAAGAATTGCTCGTTTAAAGATATTAGATTATTGTATTGTTCTATATTGTGTTCAGTTTGAAAATAAACCTGTTAAATAATTTAATTCCGAAGGTAGTCACGTAACTCCTCACCACTAATTAAGTTACGTAAACAAGAAATCTAATCACCCACATATGCCTTAGAACCAGCTTGGTTACAATTTCCCATTACCATTTCTAAGGAATCCACGAACTAGTTAGCGAGAGCAGTTTTATAACTAGTAGTAGTGCTTCACTAATCAACTCGAACCGAGTTTCTAGCTAAGAAAATTTTAATAGATAATAATACTGTATAATGCAATGCAATTATAATCTTCTGACGTTACCGAGCGCAGTAAGGCACTTCTCACACGAGACGTGCCCGTCCGCACGTTAGATTCATGGAGGGTTAAAACGGGTTGATTTGAACCGTGTCACCATTCGAATCGCTTGTAAAAATTAAAATGCACCCCATTTACACCAGTCCACAAAAAATCACATGTGGTCTAGTGGATGTTTTTAAACGATTTATTCTTACAAGTAGCGGATCAACGCTCCAAGACGGCATAAAAGACACCACATGCGGCGAGAGATCGCCTGCAACTGAACATTTTCACGGTCTACTTAGACACCCGCCGCATGTGATTTGTCAAATGACAACCAACTTTGGGACTTGCGCCTTAGTCAATTTTTCATTTAGACCAATAATTTAAATGTCTACCTACAACAAAAGTGCCGATGACAGACGCTCAACACCTCACCGCGCAGACTACAAAGAATTCACTTCGCCGCCACCGCTAAATCGCACAGACAAGCGGTCTCGTGTGAGAATCGCTTTATCTATCTCCGATTTTCAAAATGCATCAAATGCGTAAGACTTTTTTGAAATTGACTTAGTATCTGACTGCTCCTGAATACCCGTTATTTTATCTGACCTTCACAACTACAAGGTAACCTCGTACTAAGAGTAGCTGTCAAACTCTCAGTCTTCTAAAAGTGTTTTTAATTAATCTGTGGTTATGACTGGCTGTTTTATAAATCTTTACAAGCTTTTAATTAGATTGCAGATTTAGTAATCAAAAGCAGTCAAGTGTTTCTTTGTAATATTCGTCAAATTATTGTGAAAAAATATGAAGTGATGATATGTTAAAAATATTTTTAACATGCCAAGTACGTACATGTAAATATGAATGAAAAAGTTGAATCACGCGTTATTACTCTTTCATCCCACGCTACATAGTTCAGGATGAAATACAGACTCAAGTTGAAACCTTCCTACCTACTTTATCGCAACTTACTTTAGCGTGTATTTACTACACATGCGAAAAGCAATCATAAAGTTCTACCAGAAAGACTCATATTAATAAAATAACATAGCAATGCATCGGCGTCGCATAACGATGTCGTTACGAAGGCTACGCTTGATTGATTTCAGACGTACAACGGCCATTCTCCAAATAGGTTATTTGCCTAATTACCGTGCCGTTTTTGAATTTCACTGATATGAACTTAAACACATTAGAATATGAAACACATTAAAGATAGGAATACAATAGTTATTTTGGCATTCTACTATTACTGATGGTTTTCTAGATATTGAGATTTAAAAAAAAGTTGGGTATGGTAATTAGACAAGTTGAATATTTGATGCTACGGTAATTAGAAAATATTTTGTATCTCCATATTTGTATCCTTATTTTCTTTCATTTGCTTAATATTGCTTAATAATGACAAAGTGCTAGTAGAAGAAGATGAGAGAGCACTAGTTGGACGCGGAG
The DNA here is from genome assembly GCA_036375495.1 of Agrotis segetum. Classification (NCBI taxonomy): domain Eukaryota; kingdom Metazoa; phylum Arthropoda; class Insecta; order Lepidoptera; family Noctuidae; genus Agrotis; species Agrotis segetum. The sequence goes on from JAQSVV010000068.1 coordinate 8,146,506, forward strand.
TTGATGTTATTATGGTAAGTAAGGAAGTGTTGGCATCACCTCCGAACTCTTAAAAACTACGGGCCAACCTGTGCTCGGTGAGCTTAAGAGGCTGTTCAACTTCGTCAAAGCCAGTGAGATTACCCCGGAGGCGTGGAGCAGGACCGTGGTGACATTTTTTTTCAAGAAAGGAGACAAAAATCTCCTCAAAAACTATATAGACCAATCCCGTTCCTGTGTCACGTCTACAAGCTGTTTTCGAGGGTCACAGATCGGCTTTCCGCTAGATTTGACGTTTTCCAGTCACCGGAGCAGGCTGGGTTTTACAAAGGTGATAGCACCTTAGACCACAAACATACAGTGCGGCAGGTTTTACAGAAGACAGGACAGGGGAGTATAACCGGCCGCTGTGTCTATATAGCCTTTGTGGACTACAAAAAAGCCTTCGATTCCATCGAAACCTGGGCTGTTCTGGAATCCTTGAAGCGATGCCAAGTCAATTGGCGGTACATAAAGGTACTAAGGAACCTATATTATAGCATAGCGTCGATGTCGGTCCAAGTACAAAACCACCATCCAGCTGCTAAGAGGTGTGAGACAGGGAGTTGTAATATGTAACTAAACTGTTTACCAACGCGCTGGAGGATTTGTTCAAGAAGCTGGACTGGAACGGACTGGGTATCAAGTCCACGGTGTATACCCAATGCACCTTCGTTTTGCCGACGATATATTTATTTATTATGGCGAAATCGCTGCAAGACCTGCTGAACAGTCTAAATGCTGCCTCGAGACGTGTGGTTTCGGGATGAACCTGGACAAGACCAAGGAATGACCATGTCGTCTCAGAACCAATTTCTGTCGAAGGTATAACACTCGAAGTTGTCCAAGAATACATCTACCTCAGGCAGGTATAGGAGCCTAAACGTGGAACTGTCAGTCAAGCTGGCCCACCGACTTCATGTCACGCAGCTATGAAAAGGTCTGTGCTTGGGGTCTCACTAGGGGATAAAATCAAGAATGAGGTACGGCAAAAGACCAAAGTTACATATATTTTCCAAATCTGCAGCAAGTTGCAGTGGCAGTGGGCTGGTCACGTCTGCCTTGATAGGTGGAGTAGGATGGTTCTTGAATGGAGACCGCGTGTAGGTAAGCGTAGTGTGGGACGCCCCCCGGCGAGATGGACCGATGACCTGAAAAATGTGGCTGGCAGTAGCTGGATGAAAAAAGCAGGAGATCGTGCGCTGTGGACTGCTATAGGCTGAGATGATAAATGGTGTTGACAGAGTTTCAAGAGGATCTGATATGCTGTTATCAAGCACGTCTAGATCTATGACTATTTCTTCCTCGATTGTTTCCAAGTTTCCCTTTTCCTTTTGTCTTTTATTACTCTCTACTCTGATTTTTCTGTATAAGTTTTTCATACAACGGTAATTATTAACACATGGTAATTAGTATACGGTAGTTAGAAAACGATAGACTTTCTTCAAAATTTCGAAAACCATCACAGCCTGCAAATACAGGCTTATCATAACATACGTAAGCCATAGTACTGTTTCATTTACATTATCAACTAGGGTCTAACTTAAAAAATTGAGTATTTAAATAAGTATAACGGTAATTAGAAAAGTTTTGAACCAAGGGCTACGGAAATTATATACTCAAGTGTTTTGTTGGCGCTACAGTAACGTTTGAGACGTACGACTGCTAATGGGCTGCAGCACACCCTGAGGACATTCGACGCGTGCGGTACTGATGTGCCAAATACCGTTATTTAGGGATGTGCACCCAAGAACAGATACTGTTACGGTAATTATAACTTTCTATCGGACACGCGGTTATTCAATTATAATTATTTATACACTGGTTCTATTGAGTCCATATTTTGGTAGGTGATACACGTTGTTTCGTATTGTTTAAAACGTTGAATGGATCAAAGTAAATCTGCAGGTTTGAAAAATTACAAGCAAGTTTTAACATTAAGTTGGAGTGCGGACAGGCCTCGGTAATTAGAAAATAGTGCTTTTTCGAACAGAGATTCAATTAATTTGGGCTTACTAGTTTAAAACAGAACCCAATATTTTGTATACAGCTAGATACGGTCGTAATCTAACATATAAAAAAAAAACCACGCTTGAATATGATCGTATTACGGATTAAGTAAGCGCGGACAAATAAAAACTTGCAACCGGAGAATGGCCGACAAGCATTTCCTATTTAATCATAACGCTCTGTGTATTTCAATAAGTCAAGTCAATATGGAACAAGTTAACCTACATTTAAATAAACATTTGAATAGAATTGGTAATTAACAACAGCGCGTCAATAACTACTTTTGACTGGCCTGTTGTTCTAGTGGTAAGTGACTCTGACTGCTATGCCGGAGGTCGTGTCAATTATTTTTTGATAAGTTAACTTACTTAAAGGTACTAATAAGATTGTTTCAGTTAAATTGGGCCATATTGAGTTCCTACCAGTAGAAGAGTGACTAAAGAAACATCTTGCCAGTATTACGAGCAGCGACGCTAAAAAAAACGTTCCCAAAGTATAAATCAAATACTTTAGAAAACGTCTTAAAAGTTAATGGTCTTTCAGTTCAAGGTCACAAAGTTTAATATTTAATGAAACCTATATAAATAAGACTGTAACCACTTGCGACATAATTAAGGCTACGCTTGATTGATTGCACGACTGGTGCGCTAAACGAGGTTAGAGGCGTTAGTTCTGTGACGCCTCACTGCATCCGCGCCCTGTGCACAACAACGAGAGGAAATCTTATACAAGTTATGTACATTAGTTGTGTTTGGTGTATCCTATTATTCTCCTAATATTATAAACGGAAAAGTTTGTTTCGATGGATAGATGGATGTTTCTTACTCTTTCACGCAATAACTACTGAACGGATTTGGATGAAATTTTGTACAACCAGGATTAACACATAGGATAGTTTTTATCGCAATTTTATGTTCCCGTGGGATAATTTTCGAGTTTTAGCGGGTGAAGCCGCTGGCAACAGCTAGTAATATTATAAATGTGGAAGTTTGTTTGAGTGGATAGATGGATGTTTGTTACTCTTTCGCGCAATAACTAATGAACGGATTTGGATGTTTGGTACAACTATAGCTCATAACCAAAATTAAGACATAGGATAGTTTTTATCCCAATTTTATGTTTCCGTGGTATAATTTTCGAGTTATAACGAGCCGCTGGCAACATATTGAATAGGTACAAAAGATAAAAAAGCATCTAAGAGGCCACCTAAATACTTGACGTCAACACTTTTTGGGAACAACCAGCCTATTCAAATAGTACCTATAGTACCTACTACATCAGTTGTTATCAGACCTTTGTGGTCTGATAACAACTACAACTACTAACTTAAGCCGTTAAAGGTATTTTTGCACTCTTTATGAAATCTATTTATCGTTAAACGAGCAATTCTTGTACATTTATTTATATATAATCAGGATCTCGGAAACGGCTCCAAGGATTTTCATGAAAGCTACAGATTAGGAATTTTTCGGCTCAAGGAATCATTTTATCAGGTCCCAGATTCGAGAAAAGCTTGGTTCCCAAGAGATAGACATTTAAAAAACCGAGCGAAGCTCGGTCAACCAAATATTAACGTGTAAAACAAGAAAGTCCTACAAGTAATACAAGTCCTGGGAAAAAACCTTTCTAACGCAGATTCTTATTAGAGCGCTCGGTCAGAAGCCGAGAACAAACAGTCGTAGCACGTTATGGACTACGCCGTAGAACGTCTACGAGCGTAGCTAGCTCTGCTTTATGTGAAATCTTATGAAAGTTGAATTGGTCGATGGTAATTTAGGATGATAAGGCTAATACACTAATAAACTCTTTATTTACTCTGTATTACATTCCGAAATATTCTTCAATAAGCATACGATATAAATCAACGATTAAAAAAGCAATGTGTAACTAACAGGGTAACAAAATGGATGGCATACTCGTATTATAGCTGAAATCAATAAAAAAAGATTTGATGGATTTGTGAAAGGGGATTTATATCACAGATAGTTTAATAATTGTTCATAGTGCATTGTCAGAACAGTTCCAGTAAAACATACGAGTACCTAATACATAGTTATGTAGTATAAATAAACTAGCCATAGTACACGCAAAACTGGCCACGATTGACACATAAACATCATCCACGCTGCCAGTCTAGAACAATAAACCCAATCGCTCCTCCTATTGTTTCAGCCATAAATTCTGGTTTTATAGGTACACGAGTTTGGCAGTAACTCGACCGATGAATAGCAGCTGTCGCCCACGGTCTTGTAAAGGCCCATTCAGACTTACTCGCCCATCATTCCCATTTGGGAACCTGTCTTTGAAGTAATATTATGCAGATGTTTCAGACGTCGACAGTAATTCATCTCTCCCTCCGTGTAATTACTTTAATTGTTCTAAATATAGGACCGCTTGAGTTGAGCTACTCTTAAATTTTGGAATAGTTGGATTATTTCTCTCCGTCTGTCTGTCTTGTGGGTGTAGACAATTACCCAAAATTTGAGCTAGATAATGTATAGAAACTGTTTGTCTTACATTTAACTTGATATACGTTTAAAGTAAATTGTGTGTTATTGAATGAAATTAAACATCTTATTCTAATTTGGAATATTCCATTTGAAAATTAATGAAATAAATGCATTTTTAATTAATCAAATGTATGTATAATTAATAATGTATGTATTAATTCAAGCAAGTTAATCTCTACACAATAAAGTCGCTTCCCGACGACCCGACTTTTAATGCGGCTTTAATCAAGAGTAACACAAAAGGAAATTTTATAATTATTATGTTTCCATTATACATTGCATGAGCCCCGTCATTCAATGTATATATGGTGACCCCTTAGAGGACCAAAGCCTGCCGGGGTCGCGGGACTAACGAGTAACCGTGGCCCGGAACCTAAAGAGCTTTTGAAGGACACCGTGGATTTTAGTCAGTAGAAGTCTGACAGTCCCTCTCGCAGTGCCCTAGGTGGAAGTACTCATTGAAAGATTAAAAAAGCAATAAATAGTCCATTGCACCTGTGCCGAGGCTGCAGGTCGTTAGAGTATCCAGCAAAACCATGTCTACAAAACTACCGTATTGAAACATTCCATCAATTCCTCACAAAGAGAAAACAATGGAGAATTGGATATGAAAGTGAGTAGAGAGACCTCAAGTGAGGCTCGCCACAGACAAATGACTCAGTTCTGATGGCACTAGTTAGCTTTCATTGACAATGGACGCGTCTGTATTTGAGTGCAGTTTGAAGAAACGGTAGGTATGAAGCTAGCTGCAGGTTATTTTGAATAGAGTTTGCCATTGTGAAATCGGAGCGCCTGTTTTATTAGCAACATCATTATTTCGGTATATATTAGGCAAGATTACTGAAGAATTTGATAAGTCTGATGTTAATTATCTAAAATTTCGCCCGTACTTTTTTTTCCAAATGTTATATATTTAATGGCCTATCTACAATGTAAACAACATTGTAGATAGGCCATTAAACATGAATATATTGAAAAGTTTAGTATGTCACGCGCCAATCAGAGTATTGAAAAATAACGCAGACGTATTTTTTTGTTATCAATTAATATTAAAAAAAATACAAAGATAAAATGCTTCAAAATTCGAGAGGGCTTGTGACGTCTTAACGACTGTTAAATTATACCGACCGAGCAGGGACCGAAAACCTTTATAAATTACGGTACAGGTATTAAAGAATTTCGGTTATTTTTCAGATTTAGGTAACCGCTATCTGGGTAACCAGACCGAAGAAAAATGTAACCTCTATTCAGGTTACCGTTTTAATACCGGTTAACTAAAGATAACGACTCTTTGTCACACACACATGCGATGCGCGCCCTGTGACTATTGCCGACGGCACGTTTGAAGTGTGCAAGATAGGGGTAATTTTTATTTCGGTAACCGGTATTAATACTGGTTATGTATTCACTTTTAATAATAAAGGTAATCTTTAAAATTACCTGTAAAAGAAAAAAAGGTTGTTACCGAAAAAATACCGGTATTGTTGATACCGGTTTCGGTCCCTGCGACCGAGTGACATTTCTTGATTTTAAAAGCGTGAATTTTGGAAAGAAAAATTCGGGTCAAACATTTTTTGAAAATCTGTCTTTCGGACTTATACAATTTTTTGAGAGAAATAGCCTATTGTTACATTATTGAACCAATAAGGACAAGCAAACATAACCAGCCAGGATTGGAGTCGCAACGATACTTCAAATTTGTATCTTTTCTTGTTGTAAATAAAGTGAGATTTTGAATCGCTATTAAAACGTAGCGCGGCGCCGCGCTACGTTATATACGCAGCGTTGCAAAAGGTGTATCTTTTCGTGTAGAAAATAGAGTTACATTTTGAATAACTCTATTGAAATGTGGGCGCAGCGTCACGTCTCGGTCTGTGCTGACCCTAAGGAATGAGTTTGTGAGGAAGTTTGAAAGTGGCGCCTGTTACAGAAAAAATAGTGAGGAAACCGTCTGTCTTGCTATGGTCACGTGATGAGGAGGAATCACACTTAGAGAGTGAGACTTAGAGAGTGATGAGTATAAAATAATGTTGATGGATGGAGAAGCAGAGGAAGGCCAAAGAAAAGATGGATGGATTGTCTGAGGAATGATAGAAAAGAAAACCGGCCAAGTGCGTGTCGGGCCAAGTGCGTGTCGGGCCACGCACAGTGTAGGGTTCCGTAGTTGCCCATCAAAATACTTATGCGAACTAACTAAACTGATTTGCTGAATTTAATTTTAAAAAGAAGAATTTTCAAAATCGGTCCAGGAGTCTTTGAGAAATCGGGGAAAATACGAATTTAGAACCTCCTCCTTTTTTTGAAGTTAGTTAAAAATAGTTGACGATAAAAACCTACCTATCCCCAAAAAACATACCTATAAAAGCTGTAAAAATAAAGTTGACAAACTTACATTTGCAGTTGTCTCCGATACATTTTGTTTAAGAAAATATGATATCCAAGTACATTTTATAAGTTGGTCGACTATTACTCGTAAAGTTGTAAAGCCTACTTAGTCATGACAATTTTCTTTTAAACTTCGTTATATATGATTACTATTGTGAATTTTTTCACACCCCCAAAAATAACCGTTTAGCTGGTAGAGGGGGGGGGACACTCGAATCGAGCAAAATTTAGCACTTTAAAGCTTAATATTTCACAAACGAATTTTTTTATCAAAAAATTGTTAATGGAAACTATCATTATTTTTTAAAGGCCTATTTAATGATACCCCAAACTAAGGGGTACGCGAGAAAAAAAAATCCTCACTTTACGTGTAAGTACTGGAGGTACCCTAAAAAAAAATATTTTACGAGATTTTATTTTACCACTTTTTCGGCACAACAAATCCGTATATTTACACCAAATTACAGTTCTCAGTACTGTGCATCTCTGAGCTAAACTGCGGACAGACGGACGGACGGACGGACGGACGGACGGACATGGCGAAACTATAAGGGTTCCTTGTTGACTACGGAACCCTAAAAAAGAGTAAATTATATTGTGACGTCTGATAGAGAAATGGAAGAAAAGCGTCGACCCCAAGTAAAATGGGTTAAGGGCAGGAAGATGATGATGAAACTTAACCAGCCAAGTGCATAATATTAGGATATAGAAAACACAAGCTAAACACGACATCTCTATCGTGTAAGCTTTTATGAAACTTTTCTTCTCAGAAAACTTAATGTATATTAATAGAAAAAAGTTAAAAAGGTCATACTTCTCTCTACCTTTGTTGGGAAGAAAAGTAAAAATAAAACAAAATAAATCAAAGTATTTTCTTTGTAAAAGACATCGTGAAGAAAGGTTGTGAAAATATTTGCAGGCTACGTTTGCAGGTGAAGTCTGACAATTTGCTACATGTCCCTGAAGACAGAATGAAAATTATTTTGTGAGAAAATAAAAAATCTGTGGAAACTTTTTATTCGTCAAACCGGATTGGACTGAAAATCACTGATTAAATTTAAAACTAAGACACTCGTATTTCGTTACATTTGCGTAACAAAATAAATGGTTGAAAAATTGTTAAAAAAACGAAGAATAGGAAGTTTATCGAGATTCTAAATTGTGGAATCAGGCGTTGCTTGCGGAAATCCATGACATTAAATGTTATGAAAAATATCTAGTTTTAATTCCGCGACAATTTTTGTTTTGAATTTTTGTCGCGGAATCAGAGCTACATAGATATTTACATAACATTTATTATTAATTATATTCTGTAATATACCCAATTTACATAAACAATCTGTAACTCTCATAAACCACATTAAGGATGACTATTTGAAATAACGGTATTTATTAATTAATTCGAGTGATTTTTGAGGTTACAGCGATAGGTACATAACTCAAAACACATAAAAAAAGATAACAGATGGAAAGAATTCAAAAGATTTGGAAGAGACCTAGATTCAGTAAAAGTTGAAGAAGAAAACTAACATTCCAGTTTACTTTCGGCAATATAATCCGCAATATCACTGTTAACTTAGTTTCATAACTGCCATCATAAATTGCCTAGCAAAGCACATCTCTAAAAGCTATACATTACAAAAGCCGTAATATAATACAGTAGGTAAGTTACAATCGAAAACTCCCAAGAGCAAATAGAAGTTAATAGGGGCCCGGAGAACTGTTGAACTTCAGATCTACATCGTTTTAATTAGAAATATAGCTTCGATACACAACCGTTACGAAACTTACAAATGTTCCTTTTGCTTGGGCCATGAAAATATCGTTTTACGGTCTTTTTATTGCCCTTTTTTGGCTGAGTGCGTATTGTGGGTACAATTCCTGCGCGTAGCAAATATGTACGTGTATGATCTACAAATAGTAGGTATGTGAGTGCATATGTTTGTAAATGCACTCACGACACAGGAGAAATCGCTAGTGTAGCGCAACGTCGGCGTCGTACAAATATTTGCTCCGTGCGGGAATCGAACCCGCGAAACCTAGCTCAGCAGTCCAATTGCTTAGCCACTGTGCCAAACGTGCACAAGCTAGACTAGGCTAGTTAAAAATAAGGACGTTTGAATCTGTTCAATTGAAAAGGATGAATTTAAAATAGAGAAAAAAAAAGTCTAATATTAGTTTTATCGTTCATTTCGTGGCCCCCGGGTTAGATGTTTACTTTAAACGGATTCCTGCTGGTAGTCTGTTTTGTTAGATTTGATCGTTTATTGAGACCGAAGTTGATTCTAGCTATTAACAAGGGAACAGTTAGCCAATCCATATAGTATACCTACACAGTTTTAATTTGCCTTTTTCGATAAAGATTTAGATTCTGACATAGATCGCCTTAAGCGTACGTCTATGTACAGTCGACACAGTTGAATCATGACCCACCATTAGCTTATGTTCTTACAAATGCAGTTAGGTTCAGATTCGAGTACATATCCATGGAAACGATTTTGATCTTTGTCAATTTGACGGATTCAAACAATTTGTTGTCAAAATGGGTCATAATTCAACTTTGTCGAATGTAGATTTAGGGCGACTTTTATCAACGGTTAAACATGTTTAAAATTTTATTTAAGCACAAAATTTTATTGAATTTTGTCCTTAAATAAAATTTTAAACATGTTTAACCGTTGGTAAAAGTCGCCCTTAATTTTGAACAATTGTTTTTAACATATTTTCTGTGTAAGATTGAATTATACCTTTTACAAATAAAAATCCCAGCAATTCCATATCGATGTATTATAATTACAGTGTGTTCCGTGCCTCGGAAAACAAGTTAGGCCGTTGGTCCTACACTTGATCTCTCTCCGGTCACGTCGGATTTCCGTCCCATCGAAGTATGAGAGTGAGGGAACAGAGAGTGTACCTTTGACTGCGTACACACATGTATACTCTCTTTGCCTTCTGTGTCGATGGCTAATCTCCGCTGAAATTGTCCGCGCCGTGGCCGGAATCGCTCTAGAAGTGGCCGAAATCGCCTATAACGACTATAGAATAGAAATTTTTATTTGCTTAAACATGTGTATACATACAGAATTAAAAATAATACATGCATGCAAGATCTTAATAGTCCAGTCATTAAAGCCAAAACCCGAAAATAATTAGTAACTTACTGAAATTTTAGGGGGTTCTTAAGGAAGGTAAAATAACATACCGGGTGATTTTGCAGCGTTCTGGGGTGTACGGAAAGGGTTGAAAAGAGGTGAAAAGGTGTTTTTTGCTAATAACTTTGCCAAAAAAATTAGTAACACGCTGCAAATTTGGAATAAGGTTGTTCTTACGGTTTTGTAACGTGTATTAAATTTGCAGCGTTTTGCAACATACGGAACATTGTTTTTTTTTTAAAAACAGTGCAATTAGTTAAAAATAGGGGTAAGAAAATTAGTAACACGCTGCAAATTTGGAATTAGGTTGTTCTTACCGGTTTGTAACGTGTATCAAATTTGCAGCGTTTTGCAACATACGGAACATTGTCTATTATTAAAAAAAATGAAATTATTTAATCACACGGGTGAAAAAAATTTGTAACTCGCTGTAAATTCGTAATTAAGTTGTTTTTACCGTTTCGTAACGTATATCGCACTGTTTTTTTAATAATAAACAATGTTCAATTTGTTGTAAAACGCTGCAAATTTGATATACCTTACGAAACGGTAAAAACAACTTATTTACAGCGAGTTACAATTTTTTTTTCACCAGTGTGATTAAAAAATTTCATTTTTTTTAATAATAGACAATGTTCCGTATGTTGCAAAACGCTGCAAATTTGATACACGTTACAAACCGGTAAGAACAACCTAATTCCAAATTTGCAGCGTGTTACTAATTTTCTTACCCCTGTTTTTAACTAATTGCACTGTTTTGAAAAAAAAAAAAAAAGGTTGCACTCCAGGAGTGCCGGTAGAAGTGAAAACTTTTTTGTTACTATGTTTTATTTTTAATTTGAATGACGTCTTACTCATTTTCGATCAGGGTCACGTGACCCTGACGCGAGTTTTGGTCACGTGACCCTGACGCGAGTTTTAAATTTTTTACCCATTACAGAAAAAGTGTACAACGCCGCTAAAGAAGTTTTCACTTCAAAAACAATGTTCCGTATGTTGCAAAACGCTGCAAATTTAATAAACGTTACAAAACCGTAAGAACAACCTTATTCCAAATTTGCAGCGTGTTACTAATTTTTTTGGCAATGTTATTAGCAAAAAACACTTTTCACCCCTTTTCAACCCTTTCCGTACACCCCAGAACGCTGCAAAATCACCCGGTATGTTATTTTACCTTCCTTAAGAACCCCTTAAAATTTCAGCGTGTTACTAATTATTTTCGGGTTTAGGCTTTAATGACTGGACTATAAATAAGTGCGAGTCATGACATGTATGCCTTTCTCAAGGCGTGCAAATGTGTTAGGTACAATTATTTTCATTCAATAACCAATTACAATTATTTCAATTTAAGAATTAAACAAATTTACTTATTACATCATTTACATTATTATTATCCATTCATTATGTAATTACAATTTAATTATACATTCATAATTAATTTATTCATTCAAGTAATCACAAGAAGATCGAATTATTATAGTTACAGCATAATCACCCTATTAGTTATCCCACTGCTAAGACACGGACCTCGTCTCCGTAAGGCGAAGTGAATCCACTATGTTGGCCCAGTGAGAGTTCGTAGATGTCACATGTCTTCGAATGTTCCAGGACATGCCAGTTACCTATCAATGACTGGCCTGTTGGTCTAGTGGTTAGTGACCCTGACTGCTATGCCGGGGGTCGTGGGTTCGATTCCCACCCAGTACAAATTGTGTGATGAGCATGATCATTTTTTGTTCTGTGTCTGGGTGTAATATATAAGTATGTTTATCAGTTGTCTAGTACCCATAACACAAGCTCTGCTTAGCTTGGGACTAGATGGCGTTGTGTGATAGTTGTGGAACATTATATTATATTATAATGTTTTAAGCCATTTTGAGAATAGCTCAAAGTTACAGCGATAGTTTATTACTAATGGTTTTTCTTATTAATAAGTACAGGTAACTGATCTAATCAGTATTTTAGAACTACACCTTGAATAAAGACAATACAGTGGTTGTAAACCATCGGACAGTAGCGAGTAAATAGTCACTGTTACGATGCTTGCCATTCCACTGTACTTGTAGTCGCCACTCGCCACTGCCCTTGACCAATGTAAACGGGCTTACCGTCAAGCACTCGTAAGTCAGTGATCTAGTCAAGTGTTTAGCAAACTTGACCACTGGTACTTGCATCAACAGTTGTCTGAGCTAAGCGTATCTATGTATAGTGTCAATCTGCAAGTCTGTTTGATACTTGAGTGGGATGATCTGCATTCGGATCGGGAAGTCTAAAGGTCAATTTATACTAGCAATTCTGTGGAACTCATTGAAGTTGCTAATAAATTAATGTCTACACGAAACACTTCTCATATTATAGTAGGCATACACCATCCTGCCTATCGATACGATAGATTTGACGCTTGCAATTGTTTCAAATCGGCAGTTCGTCCATATACACCATACACCATCCTGCCTATCGATACGATAGATTTGTCACAACTTCAAATCTGCACCAGTGATGCCAACTCAGCAACTAGATCTGGCTATTATTCGGTGACGACAGCTACAATTTCTAGCACCTTTTCATTTCATCATGAGACTATCGAATTAGATTAAAAAAAGTGGTGCAAGCGATTTTCGACCTTATCGACATTAAAAATTTAGTTTGTTTTTCTCACATTCTCATTCGTTAACATTGCTTCTTCATTAAAATCCGGTGTTTGCATCGTTGTCAATAAGGTCGAAAATCGCTTGAAGGTCGGAAAACATTTGCTTAAGGATTGCAAGTTAAAAAAAGTGGTGCAAGCGATTTTCGACTTTATCGACATTTAAAATTTAGTTTGTTTTTCTCACATTCTCATTCGTTAACATTGCTTCTTCATTAAAATCCGGTGTTTGCATCGTTGTCAATAAGGTCGAAAATCGCTTGAAGGTCGGAAAACATTTGCTTAAGGATTGCAAGTTAAAAAAAGTGGTGCAAGCGATTTTCGACCTTATCGATATTTAAAATTTAGTTTGTTTTTCTCACATTCTCATTCGTTAACATTGCTCCTTCATTAAAATCAGGTGTTTGCATAAATGTCAATAAGGTCGAAAATAGCATGAACCTTTTTTTAACTTGCTTTCGTGGTCCCTTGACACCTCTCAAGTTTTCAATCGTATTTTGGTTTAAAATAAAATGAATAACTCTTTTTTTTACGAGTGTACATGCGATCCATGTGCGAAAAGCCTCAGTTTTCCTGGTAAGGCCACGTTCACATGGCGATTATTTTCCCGTATACTGTATACAAGATTTTATCGAATAGAGCAGTAATAACAGTTCACAAATGAAACTTAAAAATAGTTTAAACGGCGTTCATACGGGAAAATCCCGTGTTTGAGAAATATAATATTTTACCGTGTACCGTGCAAAGTTGTCCTAAAACTGGTCAACTCTATTCGATAAAATCTCGTGTACGGTATACGGGAAAATAATCGCCGTGTGAACGTGGCCTAACCGTCCCTGTAGAAAAGTAGCTAAAAAGTTTAGCCACAAGTTACACTTTTTAGCTTTTTTTCTAGCACCTTTATAAAATTAGCTAACTATCTATGAAGTTGCTAAGATGGCATCACTGCTGCCGATTTGACGTTGTGTCAAAAACGATTTGATGACCTATCAAAATTGGCATGTCATGCCATCAAATTGGCATTCCACCCCCATACACGTTCAATTCTATTTGAGCAAATTGGCAGTTTTATGCCGAATTGACAAATAGGCAGTATGGTGTATGGCTACCATTAGAGAAGTTCTTCAAATGTGAGAGCACCAACCATTGAACCACTTGTAAAGAAGTGTTTGATGCGAGTATTTATAGATAATAGTATTTTCGTATGAACGTCCACACGATAGAACACCATGAGATGATTAGCAGTACATCATGATCGTAAATTAAAGGACTACATCTTTATCTTCTCAATAAATAAATAAATAATTTCATCACATCACTCGAATTAATCTAATTCAAGTTTATTTAATCAAAATAAAGTGTGCCTATACCCAGTTAAAATAAGGTTACTTATTGTACTAAAAGCCTAATGAAATATTTACTTCGATCTTCGTTAATTCAACGGCTTTTGAAATGTAAGTACTTATTTGTGCTCAAAATTAAATTGTTTCAATGGCCGGGTTTTGCAAGCTTATCGCGTTGGTGTTATTTAATCTCTTTGAAGTTATATTACGTTAAGATGAAGGCAGGACTTTTTGATTCCAAGGCTTTCGAGGAAATCGGTTTCTATTTGCTAAGGCGCTCGTTATGGAATTAGGTATGGCTTAACCCTTAACTACCTAGCACATATTATTGTCACACAACCACCTAACATACGTCTGTAGGACCCCCAGACTTAAATGTGCACTATTGTTATAAATATTATGGAAGGGTATTGTTTTTATTAAAAAATCTGTTTTGAACATTATTAAATTCAAATATTATAAACAAAAGGCAAATGATAATCGACATTTTATACTTTTAACCCCCAATCATTAGTGCAGTCTCTTATTTTAGGCTTATTTACTAATACGTTTGGAAATTGAGATTTACAAAAAAAAATTTGAGCAACAGAAAATTCTTCTTAAAATTTTTGTAATATTAAATCGACAAGAAACATGGAAAAAATATAAAATTCTGATTAAAATAATAAATTAAACAAAATTGCAGACTCTAAACTTATATCTTTTCGCGACATCAAAAACACATCACATTTGAGCATTCAAGGCAAATTAGCGCATTTCATTCGAAAGACATGTATCGTGTTTTGTGTTTCGTAGTACACTACAGTTTTTACGAATTATCAATAGCCCTTCAGCACTGCTGCTGCCTGGGGTAGCTGCTGGAGGGGTTGCGTTGTTCTGGAAGATACGTTGTATACCTACACGTATATCACGGTGCAATTTCACATTACTTTCATGACTTGCCATATGTATTCAGTTTATTCTGGTATGCTGTATTTATACCTTATCTTTCCTCTACTATATAATGATGTAGATTTGCGATCTCGAAGAGGTTGGGGTTGATGACCAACGAAAGCGATCATAAAATATTTTTTCTTCTTCTCGGACGAACTTCCGCCAACGGCACATCACCCTCAGTTAAAAACACTTGACCACCACTCTAAAGGAATATTACTGTGTGATACAGTGTTTACTTGAACTGTATCTGGCCGCTCGCATTTGGAATAAGACGCACAACTTTCTTCCAGAACAAGATTGTATGAACATTCTTCGCGTCATTATATTGGTCGTTTGTTGTATTATCGTTGTCTGATAATTCTTTTTCCAACCAGCTCCTAATAACGGACTGTCTATGTGCTATTTTAACTAAAATAATAAAGAAATACATAATTTGAAATAATCACGTAACCACCTAGCATACGTCTCTCAGACCCCAGCATGTATTTATCTACTCACCTGAGGCAAACGCGAATCCCTCCAACCTCGACGGGTCGTTGCACGGTATTGAGGGACGTGGGGAAAAGGTATAGGAAGGAAGAACATGATACGACACTCCCGCGCAAAAATATTTAGGATTTTAAACTTAACAGGGTCTGTGAGACGTATGCTAGGTGGTTAAGGGTTAAATCAACTTTAATTTCTCAACAAATGGCCTTTCAAGGTCAATATTTCCCAGAAAATTGACAGGAGCAGCATATCTCTTTGAAACTGATTAATGAAATTAATATATTTAATTACCTTCGGATTAAGATTTCCATTAAAGCGATTTTAAGCGCTACTCGTAAATATTTAAATGTGAAAATATGTATGTATACATTTAGTTTGAATTATTCCCGTTGAATCCCACTTTTGGATCCCATTTTTTAGGTATTCCCGATGGATCCCATTTTTAATTCCCGTTGAATCCCACTTTTTAACAACATGAGTACATATCAGAAGAAAACTGTTACCGTTATTTTACTGATGTATTCTGAATAAATAATTTATGAATTTTACTAAAAAAAAATTTACACAAGATCCGGACACCATAGGCTTTCCATAAACTGGTCACCAGTGTGTGTAGAAAGATGGCAGAGACACATTCTGAGAATTTGTTCAGTCTTTACCTACTTAAAAACTGATAGAATGTCACTAATCAGCAAAAGTACTAGGCTAGTATAAGATCAAGGTGGTTATGTTTTGCGCTCTGGCGCCACGTGACACACGGGGGTAAGGTAACTCTAAATGGCCTGCCAAAGTACTAGGCTAGCATAAGCTCAAGGTGGTACGATTTTCAACGGGGTCAGCGAAGTTCATTTGAAAAGCGCTGTGATGCCACGTGACAGAGGGGGGGGTGGGGAAATCACTCTAAATGCCTGCTGTGCTCTAAGATAATTATGAGCCCCTTAAAACACTCCGTGGTCCGAGTCATTTTCCAGCCGCTTTTGGACGGGGAGTCCGGGACCCGTCCGACCAAGGACAGGCACGAGTCATGGCGCGTCGTGTTTCACGCTTTACGCCTAACACGACGCGGGCGAAACCGCAAGCAGAAGCTAGTTTTATGATAGCAATTTTGTAATTGAAAGTACTCGCATTCAGATTTTTTAAAGCATGTGGTATCCAACGGGAATAGTTTTTGGGATTCAACGGGAATAAAACGTTTTTCTTTTGTTGTGGGATTCAACGGGAATACATTTTAATTTTTTGTGGGATCCAACGGGAAAAATATTCAAGTGGGATTCAAAAGTGGGATCCAACGGGAATAATTCTTTAGTTTTCGCCTCAAAATAGCTGCACCGATATGACAAACTTTTTGTAGATGTATACAGATGGAAGACGGTTAGTTTCATGCCATTCGCAATTATGATTGCGTTCGATACATAATCTAAGGATGGCAAAAGAATTCACATCGTCAACAGTGTTAGATACTACAAACATGTTTGACAAATACGACAGGATCAGATTGTCGTAGTTTCGGTAAAAATCTGACCAATTATACTCGTACGGTCAATTCAACAGCAACGATCTTCTTGCATGCAATTTAATTGCATTCAGACTCTTTAGACAGAATTCACCACGATTTACATAAAAAAAATGTTATGTGACTAACACACGCACAAGCCACAACACAGTTTTGCATGCGCAAGCTTCTCGCATGAAAAAACAATACACAAGCAGCAACACTGAACTCAACACACGTGGAGGCCGGGCTTGCGCAGCCAAAACTGTGGCGTATGCTTGTGCATGTGGTAGGCTTAGGGCTGATTTATCAATAGTCAGTTAAATCTTTTAAAAATGGCTGTTTGACACATTTTCTAGAGATAAGCTGACAAACTGCCATTTTTATTCCTCAGTTATCTCAAAAAAATCCGCCCTTAATATTATAATGTGAATGTTATGTTCTATTTCTAATCCCAAACTGTCTATTGTTACAGAATGCGTACAACCTGTTCTCCAACCTGAATCCCAACCACAAATGTGCGACAATGTGCCTCGGACACTATAGTGGTGTAGTGGTGACTGTTTTGTGAAATGTGCGCAACACTATGAGCAGAGGCAGCTGGCTCGCGATGGTGGCGGTGGTGGTGGTAGCGGGGGCGGTGCGGGGGTGGGACTGCGTCTGCAACCCCCGGGAGTGCGAGGTGTTGGAGCCCAGTGGGTGTCCCGGGATGGGGATCGTTGTTTGGGATCCGTGCAGGTGAGAATTCTTTTGTTTTATGATTTCCTAGTTAAATATTTTTATTCATATGAGGATGTGTTGTAGTCAGTGGGTTTCAAGATAACATTGAAAAAAAAACATGGGTACTTGTCCAGCTCTTGAACTCAAAACTACATGCATAAGTGGCAAGAATTTATCTGGGCCATCATAACTTAGGTCACAATATTGATAACCCAACTTACAATTTCTGAATCTACTGTTATCTCAAAGGTGCCTGTAGACTTGAGCATTCTCTTATAACAGAACATCGAACATTCATGGTTTCTAATTCTGACCTATGATGACCTACTTCTTCCATATTGTGCATACCAAAATGCCTCATAGCTAATTATATCAAATATGTGTACAGCTCAAAGTCAAACTCACTCCCTCTAACAAACAAGAAGCCTATGTTTGATAAGCAAGACGACTAATAAGGTTACGAAGATTGTAATTAATTTCATAAACACTGCGAAAATAATTACGAAATTATAGACAGGATTTAATACGCTTAATATGTTATGAGAATCATGAATTAATTAAAAGTTATAGGTAAACGATAAATGTTCTTAACTCCATTAAGTAACCAAGTGGAAACACTTTATAACTCAAACTTTAGCCTTGTTACTTACCTCTTACCGAGTCATGTCCTTTTGACTTTTAACCCTTTTACTTAAATTTCTAATTCCAAAGTAGGAAGGAAGTACTTAATAATTATTATAAAAGAAGTTTACTTTGGAAGTACGGTTTTCGGTTCGTAGTAAGAACAGTTCAAGAATTATGAAAAAGGGTGAGGATTTTTTGGGAACAATGGCCTCCAATTTTCTATGGAAATGCTTGAAGCGTAACGAAGGACTTTATTGTGATATTAAAAGTTTTTTTTTCAGGGTATTGAGTTATTTTTTGTACGGTATCCTTTGTTCGGTCATAGGACGGTTTAGAACAAATCAAAAATGTGTCTCTGTCTAGTTATAATCAGTAGACAGATAAACCAAGAAAAGGTTTAAAAGGTTGTGTGTGAATGGAAAATTTCTGTTTTGGTACTTAAATAAAAAACGTTGCTTCACGATAGGAAGTCGTTTATCCTGTATCGAGTATACATTTACAATCATAAATATCAACACACATAAGCAAACAACCAGAACAAGAAAGTTGTAAATGTAGAGACAATAATCATTTTATTCCCTTGTCAATAATGCCCTTACGTCGTTACGTCATACCAAGACAGAAATTATCTTCAACTAAAGAGAAATTATTTGCAATTAGCTGACCCGTGCCCACTTCGTTGGGCGGTAAAATATACATGATTATCTTTATGATTTGTAGCCTATAAGCACTCATGAATAATGTGGTGTGAGCTTTGACTAGTGGAAACATTTTTAAAATCGGTTCATTACTTCCGGAGATTACCCTCTACATACAAACAAACAAACCTTTTACCTCTTTATAATATTAGTATAGATAAATCTAACTTCTAACTCATATTATAAACGCGAAAGGGTTAGTCGGAGACATATCTGGATATTTGTTACTCAAATAAAATAAAAATACAGAATGGCTAAACGGATTTTGATGAAATTAGAGAGAGATAGGAAGTGTAGAATAACACGTAATATATTCAATTTATCTCGGCATAAAGTTCCCGTGCTATAATTGTCGAGTATAACCAGCGAAGGTGAAACCGCTAGAATTATATCTATATCTAGAAATTAATATCCTTAATTAATATTAGTTTCCAATTTAAACTCAGTGTCCAAGTAATTTGTTAGGACTAAAATAGAATCAATCAAATTAGTCCCCTTTGATCCAGGCGCCTGTGAAGCCAGAATATCTCAAGCAAGCACTAATATGATGAAGGTACTTGAATAAGACGAAGGTGGTTTACTTATTTAATGTCGTGTAGCTGAACGAATAAGACTGATTTTTCTTTGGATTACTTTAATGAATGAATGATACTGCATCACGATGTGATTACCCCATGATGTGGTGCGTTGATACTTTCAAGAGGGGTAACTTCATCGTGACGCTTTCTAAACCTACATACCTAAATATTTGCCTAATGTAGGAATAGAAACATCATCATCTGCCTGTCTTTTTCCCAATTAAAATCTGCTACCAGTCGAACCAGATGCAGCTGAATATCAGTAATTACATGGAGCGACTGCATATCGGACTTAGAAAACCCAGTAACTGGGCAATACCCTATGGTAAGACTGGGTGTCAGACTCATGAGCTTCTGACTAACAGTAACGACTGTCAAAGATTTACAAATGACAACCAAGAAAAACAGTTTCGCGAGCTTTCTGAGACACGGGGGAAACTCGCTATCACAGATGGTCTCCCACCCACAGACCAACCTTGGCAAGCGCAGCTTAACCCGCATGATTAGATAAGCTCGTGGTTAGGTAGCCACGAGCTCCTCCAAGAAGTAGGGACGCTGCATAATAACATGACTTACAAGATATTCTTACGGGATTTAATAGTGTAAGTGATTGGTTCGTAAGTATTTATGTAGGGGGTAATCTGAAACAAACCACACTGTAACTCCTGATAGCCAGAAAACAGTGGTGGCCATCAGAAAAGCCGGGCCCAAAGCTTAAATATAACTATCAAAATGCAGCAGAAACAGAAGCGTTGTACTATGATATTTACCACCGTATCATTGAGTACACTCAGCTGAGATCAAAATATCGAGCTAAAAACAAAGGAAAACAATAACACTTGTCCTTTATTATAATAACACAGCCGTCAATATCAAAAGTGACTTATTAAATAAACGAGCATATTCAGCAGGTTTTGTTTACCAAAATTATTTTGAAACGCAACACCAATAACAAAGTTGATTAATTAATTATTTTGGGGTAGTACTCGTAGTAGTAAAAGTAAAATAAAGCGATGTTCAGTATTGAACCCCCGATTTTTTCTGGAACACTCGATGTGGAACTTCAAGAGCCCAGCTATTCTATAACATAATATAGGAATGACGTCATAGCAAGAGTTGTTCAACCTAATGAGCACTATCATCTGTTGATGTATAATTAAAGATCTGGAACAACTAATGTGGAAATCAAAGCTATCACGCAGTGAAGGCGGTAACAGTTTAAGACTGATTTTCGATTATGATGAATACATGAATACAATTTGTCTCTACTGGCCCAAACTCCCATTTATTTTTTACCCGGTCTCTTGGAATTGGTCATCACACGTTTCAGATGTTCGATTTTGACGACCCAGTTGTCGCTGGCATAAGCAACAGGATCCGCGTAAGAAGTCGCGGGCAGAAGCTAGTGTCATGATAACAACTCTTAACTAAATGCGAATATATCTTTATACGGTATTTAAAAAAAAAACTTTCAAATTTGTCTGTATCTTGAAAAGGCTAGAATTGTTTTTTTACATTCACTGACCAAAAGAGTAACTTATGCTACTTTTATTTCACAACAAACCCTGTTTGAAGCCAGTCACACTTTCTATGTGTCTGGGTTCTGGTCATTCACTGTCAGTGTCAATGATATTGCGTATTTCTGTAAATGTCACACAAACAAGAATCTTATTTCAATTTTGGTTCTTAAACCGAACAAATTAGCTTGATTGCCTAGAACACAAGGCAATGCATTTATTTTATTCTGAGAATTGTCAAGGGAATTTCTCCACACAACCCGAATTTCTGAATGTTTCATGTCAAATAAGTTTGACACTTACATGAAAGGCAAAAATAGGCTATGATAATTGGTAAAGAACAAAACTATTTTATCGCTCAAAATAAATGTCATCGACGGCGACGGGGTGAAACGGACGATGCCAGAGAATATCTAAGAAGTAGATTTTTGAAAATTATTGAAAAAATCAAAGATTTTAGTTCTAAATATTCACGCGCTGAAATGTCTTCAAACAGCTGAATTTTTAGAGGACTTTCAGCGCGATGTTTATGTTGCTTGTAATAAAGGAATAATTTTATGATAAGTTTTCAGTATTTAGATATTATTATAATAATAGATTTTAAATATATTTCGAAGTAAAACAAATATGGAGAACAAAACCACTGATACGTCTCAAACGTATTTTTATTTAGACAGCCCTTTCATCCTTCTACGAAAAAAAATGGTCGAACGTGGAATAGGATTTGTGTGAAAAATGAAAGAGGAAACCGTTCAGAAATACATGAAGAGATAAGCTTTTCAGAACAACTCGTTCAACATTGTAAACAAAAGTATTTACCTCTGAAATATGAACATTTATTATGATTGCAGAATTTCATTTTATATCTGAGTAAAGTATAATAACAGTCTAGGGTTGTATAGTTCTATACAACAAGCGTACTAAACTTGAGAGCTTTGCATGGTTAATCTACGATGTAGAGCTCGACAAGCTACTCTGTAGCCACGAGCTACGCCGTAGCGTTGTGCGAGCTACGCCGTAGTGTTGTGCGAGCTACGCCGTAGCGTTGTGTGAGCTACGCCGTAGCGTTGTGCGAGCTACGCCCGTAGCACATTGAGCTACAGTTATTTTTGTTAGGTACTCCTTTTAAGATGCCTGTCCACCATAGCTGATGTACTACAGTTATGCTGCGCGAATGTAAAAGCTAAGATACGAAACTTTGTGATCGTTTCCACTGATGCGGTGCTAGTAAGATCTGCTATGAATTTCGCCGCCTCAAAGAAGCTGCGCGTACAGGATGCGCAGCTCGATTTATGCGTTGTATCGATAGTAAGGAAGACGACCCATGGTAGGCATCCATAGCACACATCCATTCATATAAAAAACATGTCTTGGTTGAATCCGTTTCGTTTCGTAATATGATTGGTGGATATCAAACGTAGTAGCTATAGAGAACTATAGCATCGTAGTAGCTATAGAGAGACTAACATCGCGTTACGTCGCTTTCAGTGTGAACTAGCCCTTACCCTGACCAAACGACATTTTTTACGTATTTACCAACACTTGAATAAAAATCCTACATTACTTAGCAATCTCTTACATTGTCTGATTAACAGACACTCCTTTAAAATTAGAACTGTTGTTGTTTGGTCGCCCACTGTGGCGTCAAATGTAGGTCAATAGACTATTTTTAATAGGCCATAGGTCGAATGTATGAAGAATCGACAAACCTTAAATACAATTATAATGATTTTTCAGATATTTGGTAGTAAAAAATATGAGTACTGAAATAGAACAATTCTGTTTTGGTTCAGTATTTTACGTGAGATCGAAACACTACCCGACCGATCTAACGATTAAGATTGTTTCTACCAGTAATTTTTGCACTTTATCTACAAAAGACTATACATTTCCGAACCACTTCCAATAAACGATAAAAATGTATTACTTTACCACAAAGGTAATATTATTTCTAGCGCTACCAAATTAGTCTGTGACGCAAAATCTCTATCTTCAGGTAATTACATTGGCTTTTACCGAAAAACTTTCGTAACTTTGCCAAGGGATGATCCACTTAGTAGAAAGTTTGGCCGTGATCTTCAAAAATAGGTAGTCGGCCGAACGGCTAATGCAATCACTGGGAGTCGACGGCAAAGTTGTTCGCCTCGATTTATAAATATAAACAAAAAATCAAAAAGCAATTTTCAAGTTTCGTGTCTTCTACTTTTTGCTTTGAATTTTGAGAGGTAATTTTTAGTTCTTTGTTTACGAATTTCATATTCATGGACTTTTAATTACTTGAAATGTAATTAGACCAAATTCTGATTAGATTACATTATCTTCTACTAGCTGTTTCCCGAGGTTTCAACCCTACTGCTTGCATCCTATTAGTCATACCGTGATGTTTTATAGCCAAAAGCCTTCCCCTTAAATTCAACATACATTTTCAAATTGTGCCAGTCACTTCTGAAACTAGCGCGTTCAACCAAAAAAACTCTTCATCTTTATAATATTAGTATCGATGTTTGTTGTTTTCCCTGTGGCATCTAACTTGAAAACAAAGGCTCTCCCAATAACTTCCAACTCTTTCAATCAGCCAGGCCAGTTTATTTTAGCCCATAGCTCATCGCGCAAAAGACATATCTTTTTATTTTTAATGGCGACATTTTCTAAGACAGACTTATCTTTCCAGATGCTGTAAAGTATGCGCGAGAACGTTAGGGGAAGACTGCGGAGGATTCAGTGGGACGTGTGAGCCAGGACTCAAGTGTCTCGATGGGTCGTGCGCACCCATCACGTGAACAAAAGTGAACACTCCTGTAATATATGTGTATAGTGTTGATAGAAACAATACATATCTCAAACAACGTAGCCAACGAGAGGACCATGCGGTAATAGGCGCGCCGTACACGCTTCATATTGGGTGACAATAAATGATAAGCTACGTAAGTAAGCCAGAGACATTACGGACGAAGTATTGTTACTATGTCGATATGTTGTAAAGATTATTTCTTCGAACGAGCGCAAATTTCATTTTAATGGCCCTACCCTGGGGGAGGCACGATAAATTCGACATCTTTGTGCTATATGCTCCTTATACATCCATTCCGCTATATAAAGGTTTTTAAGTTTAATATTCCCAGACAGAATACTCGCTTGGAAAATTACGTAATCTTTTTTCCACATACATATGGATAATTATGTTTGTATGTTCCTTTTTGTGACACGTAGGCACTTTTTATCTGATGTTACCAAAAGTTCTATCA
Organism: Agrotis segetum; assembly: GCA_036375495.1. Lineage (NCBI taxonomy): Eukaryota > Metazoa > Arthropoda > Insecta > Lepidoptera > Noctuidae > Agrotis > Agrotis segetum. Next base: position 8,170,870 of record JAQSVV010000068.1, read on the forward strand.
TGTTACGTTGACATTAAATGTGTTGTTACATACAGGACAATAGCTATTGTGTTATAACTTTCCCTTTCAAATGTGAACATGAAAGTATTCTGGGACAAATGCCTTAAAAAACAAATCTGTAAAAATGTACAAGAACATTATTTTCTTCAGCCTCTATTAAATAATATTTTTAAGGTATTCCTTTTCAATTACTTGTGAATCCAAGCGAGGTATGAGTACTATAATTTAATTACTAAATAATTTTAATTGGCGTCGTTATAATTATGTATAAATTAATGTAACATTATGGTAAGAATAAATAATTTTGCAGTTTGTATTAATTAACAAACCCTTTCCAATAGAGCATGTCTGATGAAAATCGCTTATGAAATATATTTTATTAAAAGAAGGAAATGGAGAAAATAGATATTTTTGTAAGTCGGTCCCACATCAAACTTTTACATTTTAAATTACGAGACAAAAAAAAAAATGTAATGGGTCGGAATGTAAATTTAAAAGTTACGAACACTTTACAATTATTTTGTTACAACTCAGTGAGCAACAACCCGGTACGTCTGCGTAAGCCCAGATATAACTTTCAAAGACTTGCTCTAATGCAAATGGTTAGATACCATGATTGTTATTTGTATTCCGAAATGACATCTTGTAAATATAGACACTATAATCTACGTCTACCAATAATCCAATTAATTCAGAACTAGATTGTTTATTAAATAAAACAATTCGACCATAGATATTTTATAATGCGAAAACATAATTTATGAAAAAAAACCCATTAAAAAAATAATTGTATGATATTAAAAGATTTGTAATTAAAGTGTATCTATCTATATTTCTGTGTGCTTCCAGGTTACATGTAGAGTTAAGTTGATAAATGTACGTATAAAATGTTTCTTAGTTCTGTAAATATGGTCTGAATAGCATTTTTATCTTGTATGTATATTTAGATATATAGGTTCGTATACTGGAATAAACGGTTCTAGAAATAAGTACCCCATCAGTTGTAAGAAAAATATTATATATTTCGTATTGTATTGCCTATACCACTCCGCGCTCAATATGTTTCCATTTCGATTCAATTTTTGTGGAATTGTGTGTACTTATTATTATAGCATGTCGTATCGATGACATAATAATGGTATCGGCACTATAGTGTATATGGAACCTAAAAAATATTACCTTTCATTATTTTTTATTTTGTTATCTAAAAAAACCGTCTTTGTGGTTAAGAAATACATATTTTTTTACCTTTACGTTGAAATAAAAGACCTTTTTTTTTTGATAGTATTTTTAGGGAAAAAATATGGTGGCATCTCTTCAAATTTTCACCTCCAAATGTTACATAATACGGTCGATTGGTTTCATGTAACTTGTATATTAAGTTACAGTAACTTAAGAAGCAATTTTCAGTTTCCAATACCCCAGGCTTTGAAATTAGAACTTTCGCCATCTTGAATTTCCCTGCAGACGGCTTGGGTAATTTATTTTTACGTGGAACGAAAAATCACTTTCGATCAAAATCTAATTCTGCCGTCATACTTCTTAGTTACCTGTCCTTCATGATTCAGGAAAAATGATTTCGCTCGACCAATTTGTAACTTGAATCGATGTTGCTGAAAAACCTGTCATGAAAATCTGTTAAGAATTTTACAACATTTACTTCAGAAATAATTACTTTTACGTCATTTACAAGTACAAAACATTAAATTCTATAAACCCTATGTCACACAGAATTATTGCTTAAATTCAATACGATTAACAATGTAAAACAATACTCATTATGTAAATTATGCTGATTTTACCCCTATTACCGTTATAACCCGCCTATGCTCTAATTACCCCCGTGACCTTTCGCCGATGTGGCGCCGAGAATAATCATTAGAACCCCAGACTCATCGATTTTAGTTTTCTAATTTTAGGCATCAGCACTAGAGTGTATCCAAACGAAAATGTAACCTGAAATATTGAGTAACTATGTCATAAGTTGTATAAATAATTCAGAGCTACTCGTTAACTGTGCACATATTGAATAAATAAGTTAAAAGTCTGTTCTATGTTTGTTTTAATAAAACCATTTTTATCTTTATTTTAAACTCCAACTATAAAAAAAAATCTGTTCCTCAAATAAAAACAATCGTAACAGTATAGTTTGTGGAAAAAATACAGGAAAAGAAATATTGATGGGCCCGACTGGTGCATAAACTAAGCCGAGGTCTTTCTTTTAGGACACCAGGACACACTCTTGGCAAGACATAACATGACCCCTAAGGTAATGTGTGTCGACGGCGCGTTTTGTCCCACGCGCGCCTCAAAGAGCGTCAGCATACTGATGGGGCCCCCTCTCAGAGGGCCAAAGCCTGCCGGGGTCGCGGGATTATTTCCTTATCGTGACCCCGGAACATAAAGGGCTACTGAAGGACACCGTGGATTTTAGTCAGTACAAGTCTGACAGTAGGGGTGGGAGGACTCATTTGATGATTTTACCACGTTAAAAAAAAAGATACAGAGGGATCTGAAATTTCTGCGCATCGATGGAATATTTACATCAAAAAGAATTATTTGGCGCCAGTCCCTGATAGGTTGGTGGTCCCTAGCCAAGCGGCTCTGGTGAGGCCCCCAACTGCCAGTGAATTCGAAACGAAAACATAGCTATATTTGTTTAACTAAGTATTATCAAGGTAATGGACAATTACTTCCATTATCATTCGCCAATAAAAAGCTACATCAATCAAAAAGGTAACAAGTATGCTGAAAGACAGTTAAACAGTTTAACAGCGTCAGGTGGCAAACTCTGTATTGCCATCTGGCATTATGCTGAGCTGAGGCCCTTTGGCATTAAATTTACTCTTTTTACAACTTTAAATAGTTATGTTTTAGTGCCAAGAAACACAATTTTCTTTCTTTAAAACATAAAAAGAAGATTACATTATTGGCGATTAAAGCAACTTCTACTTGTCACAAAAGAGTTCTTATTCCACCTGTCAGTAAAATAACACAACGCGTTTATAAAAAAACAATGTTCATTTGAATCAAAACAGAACCGGAGGTTTATATCCAGCCAGTGTGCTTGTACATTTTCGTTCCTCATACTCTGAAAGTAGGTCATTACATGCTTGATGAGCGAGTTGAAAGTTATGCTTTGCAGCCCAAGGGCAAATCGCTTTAAACTGACAGCTGCCAAATTAATAAAAAAAACTATGTAGTTCTGTTTTGACATTTCTATTGAAACATGTTCTCATTTTTTAAACAGCCAGTAAATTACGGCGCGATTTAAAATTAAAATAGAATAAAGTTAAGTAAATTATGACTTCAATAGGTAATTATAATTTATAGTTTCAACTTTTTTTGTAAAATAACATAGCTTTGGGCAAAATCCTTGCCATTTTTTTAACGATGAGCGTTTAAATTGCTGGCTGAATAGCTGGACGACCGCAGGATAAAAAGAAACAAATTAGCGGGAAGGCGACAATCCGATCAACAATTATTTTTTCTTGAGCAAAAACTTATGTTTTTAACCGACTTCAAAAAAAGGAGGAGGTTATCAATTCGACTGTAATTTTTTTTTTTTTTTTTTTATGTTTGTTACCTCATAACTTGCGACTGGGTGAACCGATTTTCATGATTCTTTTTTTATTCGAAAGCTGGTGCTTCCCGTGTGGTCCCATTGTCACCATTTCATGATCTGATGATTGGATCTTGGAGAAATTGAGGGCAACCCTCAAATTTTATTAGCTGACACATAGTTTTTCGCAAATCTTATGAAGTAATTCAAGTACTTGCGTATGGAAATCATCATCTCATGTAGCTGAGCTGATGATGGAAGGTACAACTCCTCAAGTAAGGAAATTATGTTTGAGTTCGCATATCTCCGGAAGTATAAGTCCGTTTTAAGTAATTCTTTTTTTGTTGTACTAGGTATCGTTCGACTTAGGGAATACTGCAAATTTCATCAAAATCGGTTCAGCAGTTTTTGAGATAGGGAATGAATGAAAGAGATGTTAACGATGTTATTACCGGTGCAACGGATTACAAAATTCTAGTGCACATGTAAGAAAATGATGTACATATTTGACAAGAATTTTGGTTGAATATTTAAACTAAAAAGAGTAAAATAAAAACTTTTTTTAAAAAAATGTGACCGCCTTCAAAAACAACCACAAAAAAGAGTAAAATAACCTACAAAACTTTTCTGTCGGAAGTCGGTGGCAAAAGAGACAATGAAATTAATAAAAAAGTCACCGACTTCCGACAGAAAAGTTTTGTAGGTTATTTTACTCTTTTTTGTGGTTGTTTTTGAAGGCGGTCACATTTTTTTTTAAAAAGTTTTTTATTTTTACTTTCCTCGTATTCGTAATGAAAAGCACAGTGGTTATCCCTCGAACTATTAGCGCCCTCACTACGTTACGGGCACCAAACCCCGTCTCGGGACTGAAATAAGTAACTTCCACCTCTCGAATAACAATGTACTATCAATTCCCCAGTGTCATTTCCACAAATATTAAAAGTAAAAACAGGCGCAATCAATGATGCAAATCATAAACACGTGCAACTCTCCAAAATGTATGTGTTTCAATGTGAAAATCATATTACATAGAATTCAGAAAGTATTTCTGCATGCCCGTCTTCATAACGATACGTGCGCAGCACACCAATGAAGAAATCGTACTAAAAGTATTCACATCGAATTCGAAATTTGGAATTCAAAACGTAATATCAGTATTTTTTGATGAGTTGGCATTACGGGGGGTGACATTCTCGGTACGGCCAATGAGTAATAACCATTTATTAACTTAGACTATTGAAATATGATATTATAGTTAACGGCGTATGGTCAAGCGAAAGCGTCGTTTGATGAGTCGGAAAAGTTGCCACGCACCGCCACCAGTAGGCGCCAGTATCGCAAAATTAACGCAATCCAAAGTTTTATGTATTTCATTTCGTCAACTTCGACATTTCATAAAGTGTTCCCTTTACCCAAAATACATGTATTACTCTAGTAGAAATATTTTGATATAAGGATATCGAAACATTTACTAAAACAAAATGATAGAAATACTTATTGATGTGGATAAATATTTTGTAATATTTTTATCATTCAAAGTCTTAAATTTATTTTTTAGCACTTTGACACAGGTTTTGACGTCCCGAGATAACGAAAATAACTACTACCTATTTGGTAGAAAATGAATGACAATTGGCATACCTTACGAAAGTGACAAAACCTATTATCGTTAAGCCCCAAACACACGCGCGCACGGGCAAGGGCATGTGCTTTGTGTTCCACGCGCGCCTGAAAGAGTGTCAGCACAATGGCAATGACGGGGCTCTCTTATAGAGGGCCTACCTGGGTCGCGGGCTAACGAATACCATGACCCCAGAACGTAAAGGGCTATTGAAAGACATCGTAAATTTTAGTAAGTATTCCGAGTCTGACAGTCCCTCCCGCCCTGCCCTGGGTAGGGCTGGTAAATTATTTTAGCACGCTAAAAAAAGCCCCAAACACACGCTCCTTTTATTAACGTGCGTTCACAAAGCTGGTTGTGTGATATCTTAATATGTTCGAGAGTGGAAAGCTACGGGTGCTTGACACCCTGTCCTCCACCATCTGGTGTTGGTACTAATTTTTGATGCATTTTGATGTAATGACGGACACTAGAACAGTATTTTTTTTTGGGACAAGGTTGTAATAATCACTTTTCTGATAAATAGACGGTGTCCTTCAATAGCCCTTTCTGTTCCGGGGTCACGGTAAGGAAATAATCACGCGACCCCGGTAGGCTTTGGCCCTCTGAGAGGGGGGCCCCGTCAGTATGCTGACGCTCTTTGAGGCGCGCTTGGGACACAACGCGCCGTCGACCCGGGCATGGTCCATGGTCGGGCAGCGAGTTGCCCTTTACTCGCTGCCCGCATGCCCGCGCCTACGGTGGCCGGAGATCGTCTAGCGACGTCCGTCGCCGTGGGCTTCACCACCGCGGGTGGGGCGGAGGGAGGACACTGTCCTCTCTCGCTCGCGGCCCGCCTCCTCCTTCGCGACCGCTTCCCACTCCGTCTCGCCCTGCAGCATGGCCGCGACCAATGCTGTGCGCGAGAGGTCTCCGCCTATCGCAACCGTGAGGACACGTCGGTGCTCTGCCCAAGCTGGACAGTCTTGCACCGTATGCTCCACCGTGTCCTCCGGGCGATCTTCGCAGTGGTGACACCCAGGCGTTTCTTCCTTTCGCATCAGACAAAGGTACCACCCGAAACTTCCGTGTCCGGTGAGGACCTGCATCAAGCGGTAGGTCAGGACTCCATGACTTCTCTCCAGCCACTCCAAAATGAACCCAGTACTGATCTTTTTTTACTCCAAAGCAATAAATAGAGCGAGAAGACCACCGATTTTTCTCATCATAGACGATATAACCGGGTGATGGGTGCTATGCCTTATTTGTAGTTGACAAGTAATTTTGAAGTATTCAAAATGACAACAGTAGTTTTCATTTAATTTATTTTAATCCTGTTTCTTAGAAATTGTTATAAATCTGTGACGAAACTAAATAAATAATAATAAAAGTGAAGTGCTTCTTATCCTATATCGCAATTTGATACGATTAGAAGTTGTTTTCAGTTACATATTATCTCAAAATGTTGACTGAAAATCTGCATTTATCATTAGTTTATGTGAAATGGTATTTAGATGCATAAAGATTAGATGGGAGGAGGATGGACACAGAGGATCCATCCGACAACAATAGTACGACATCACGATGGCATTGATATAATATCACTGTGAGTAATTTATTATAATTGATGATAGGAACAATTCGTAATGTATAGAATCATACGTATTCTAACATTTCCCTTGTTTGCTCAGTAGGGGTCGTCAGGAATTTCCTGCGATGATTTTCAGTGAGTTTGGTTTATTTTATTCCTTATTTATTCATCAAAATAATGTGTTATTTAAAATAGAAAGTTTACGTGACTTATTTACAGTCATGTCCGTTTAATCACGTCCCATGTAACACAGCGGAACATAGTTTTCAATAATCTATAAGCCTACGTATCATTCGTTTTTATTTTCTCGATCTTTTTATCCATTCCAATTTTATTATTACGAAAATCTGACAGCCGCGATCTGAAAAAAAGTGTCGCAGGTCTAGCCTGTAAGAGCCACGCTGGCTGACTGATTCGTCATGGAACGAAAGTGATGACACTACTTTTAAAAGGCAAAAGATGAGAGGACGATAGTGAATGTGTGCTCAGAATAAAACGGCGTATGTGCCCAAACATATTGACGTCTTTTTATGAATTAAAATTTTTATTAATTGAAAAAATGTCTTTACAGAATTTAGATACTAGTATTTTATACAATTTAAAACAACATCCTTTCAAAAACTCATAGTAGTTATTCCATAAAGTCCAAAAATTTAATTAGATAGACCGAACTTTGCATTTTTTTTGTATCGAGAAAATTTAATTGAATCGTGTTTTCAACTTTGTGAGAATTTAGATCATATAGTCAATAACTATATTCCAAGTTGTAAGATCTGTAGTCCAGATATGTACGAAGAAAAGTAAAAAATAAAAACCGTATTTTTACTGACCTATCCCCTTAAGGTAGGTGCCAAACCCCAAAAACCCCAAATCATAATCGGGTGTTATGCTCCAATAGATATTATTTGCGGTCAACCCAATATTTGAGTCAACTTGGAATGTCACCTATCCCTGTGACCTTTTTGTCTTATAAAATGATATATAAAACTACGAATTCAGTGAGAATCGATATAGGCAGTGATCTTATATCTCATACTGTAAAGTTATCGAATTGTCGTAAATTGTTTTCTCCATTATTTTCTTCTAGTAATTTAGTGCTAGTGAAGAAAACTTCAGCTTGTGATAAAACCGTAAAATTCCCAAGGTACTTTAGATAAGGGTATCGTAAAACAAGTCCTCATAGTTTATGTCTTACGTAGACGATAAACTATCACTTGTTACTTGTCTATTCCTATCTTCAAACATACGCTAACCTACGAGATAAGTTTACGATGAGTCTGTAAAAAATTACGTCATAATAAAATTAAATAATATACCTACGAATTATTTCTTGTAATTTCAAAGCTTTCAAATTAAGGAGCAATCACACATTGTTCTATAACTTTCTTAGCTACAGAGGTAGTCAAATTTATTTCCAAGTAAACTTCAGGTAACTCGGTTTTAAGATACACGTAAAGTTCAAATTCGTCAGTCTAAATTTCACTCCTGTTGTTGTTTTATCTCAATTTCAGACTAAAATTGCTGTCTGGGATTATAATTTAACCGTTCTTTTATTTACTTCAGAGCTAAAGGCTTGTAATATATTTACAAAATTATGAAAAGATCGCTGAGTAAATAATCGTTATCCATGTTAATGTATATTAAATCTGGTTAAAATAATAAAAGAAGATTTGTTACCGGGTGATTCTTAACCGAGATTACTTACCTCGCCGCGCCCCGCGGGAGTCATCGAGGCTATTTACAGATTACAAGGTAGCTGAGTAGTATTCTCCTGTGTGTCGGTACTTTGCAAAATCAGAGCAAAATGTTGCAAAGGCAAAATTTCCTTAATATATTTTCCCAATAAAAATGCGACGGAGTGACGTAATAACACTGATTGCCAATTACACAAGAAGAGGAAAATTAACACAATTAAATAAAGCGTTCAGTTTTTAACCCCAATTAAATTGTAATCTTCATTTTCCCGTACTTTCCGACATTGTTTTGACACGAGGCCGCGGTTACGTATCGGCGAGCTGGCAGTTAAAAGCGCTGTTAAATTTTACCGACCCATATTTTAAAGGTAAAGCCGGGTTTGTAGGGTAAAAGCCGTGTTTATTGCCTGGGAAGAATCAACTGGTTGAGCTTCGGATGCGATCAACAGTCTGAGAAAGGTAATATTCAGTAATATTTTATATCTACAGTATTCATTGCTTCCGTATCTTGTAATGTTGTTTCTTGTAGCTGAATACAATTCCCTGGATGATTTTTCACAATTAATAAAATCAATTAACTGCTAGAATAGTCGTTGACTGTGATGACAAAGTATGATGATTTTTAGTCACATAATAATCTAAAAAATGGATTATAAAGAAAGAGTAGATACCTTGTAAAGATGGTAAAAGAAGCTTTTGAAACATTCAAGTACAACATTCAAGGCCAATTATAAAAAAGATGGGTAGCAAAAATGTTTCAGTATTTTATCGAGTCTAAAACCAGAAACTTACCAAAAATAGGTGTCAACCTTGTTTTTTTAAAGCAAATCAGTAGTTTTACTTATCGATAAATGTAAACGAGATTCAGAAAATAATCTGATAATCTAATGACTGAAAGAATTTAGTCGATGTTAGCAAAGGATCTTCTGAACGGCTCACTGGGGAACCGATAGCTTTTATTACCATTTTTGGTTTAAACGACACGTGAATGTTCCATAATACTCAAAAATAGACCTAAAAACGTGCTTTGTAAGAACTAAAATATAAAACAGATAGATAAGAGAGAAAAAATGGTAAAATGGGTTACTAGAACGAACCGAAGTAACAATTTTGGGAAAAATATTGTGATCTCAATCTGGGAATGTGAACTGTCAAATTGTTATATTTATTATCGTTATACGGATTATATTTTATTATATAGCTTTAATAAGGTTATCTCAGATAGATAAAAAACAAACATAGTCCACTCCATTGCGCGCTGAGTGACCTTGAATTTGTGAACCAGACGCACTGGGAGCGTTTATGTTTGGCACCATTTATGTCATATGTTTTCTAATATCGTGGGATGGGTGACGAAAAGACGTGACAAAATTTTCCATACGGCATCAAACTGAATCCTTCTGTTGTATTTGTATTCGATCGACTGAGCTGGAGTACTTGTCTTAGGTAGACATCTCCTTCACAACTTCGAGAAGTAACCCTTCGATTTAAATTGATATCGGCAAAATATCTGACTTTTGTCTTGTCCAATTTCATGCCGATACCAACCCAACTCAACATTGACCCCATGTAGGCTGTACTGCATCCATCGTTACAGCGCTTCTGCTTTTAAATTTATGACATTGCTGTCAAAGTTAAGGTGTGGGAAATGTACTCGCCATTTAAGTAAATACCCTGTTTCAGTCCAACTCAGCGACTTGAATAAGTCTTCCAAGGCTAAACTGGTTTAGGAAGATCACATCCCCCTGTCTCACATCCCCCTCTGAGCAGTTAGAGAGGAATTCCTGTGAAATTATTATGTTGTAAAAAAGCAGCCCCATTTTATTACCGAAAAACCAAAAGTAAGCGTATAAATGGTTCAAATCTACTTACCCCAGGTAAAATAAAAAATCCGACGAACCGATAAGCAGCATTTGCCGGTCCGATTTGCTTCAAAGAAAATTCGAGGATTTTTATTCACGTCTCGATTGGACCTCAAAAAGGCAAAAGAGGCTGTTTTAACTTCTCATTTAAAGATACTACTGAAATAAAAACGTGTGAAAAAATCTTTTTTCAGCACCACTCAACGCTGAGTTTCATAAACGCGAGGAACCCACAGATTAATAATAAATTTTGAAGCTTGTAACACTCAAGATGATAGGTAGCAGCACCTGTTATGAGAATACGCGTTAATCTTATTAATACTGTATGTAATACGGTGCCTAACCTTGATATTCACTTGTATAGGATCGAGAGAAGTGCCTGAAAACGGCTTACGAATTATTCGACAGTTGAAGGTATTTATAACCGAAAGAAACAGCTTATTATGCCGCTCAATAGAAGGATAAAAAAGAAATTTTTATCCTTCATTACTTACTTACTGACTTAATTTATGTTCTTTTACACTGACATATTCTCATTTTGTTTTGGGGGAAGGCAAACTGTTTCTAGATTAAAGTTGAACGATGTGTTTTTAAGTTTATAGTAGACAACTGACACAATGTTATTTTTTTTTATTAGATCCAAAGTTTCACCTATACTTTAACAAGCAAAAAAAAAAGCGTTAAAAAAGAAAACTGTTATTCAACACCCTATACAATACAAGATGTAACTGGCTATTTATACAATCCCTTTCATACAAAACACATAAACACAGTGGCATATTTACATCATGGCACCGAGTAACATCAAAACCGGGGTAGAAGTGTAAACAACCATCGAGATAGGATAGAACCGAAATCAAATAAACCCATAACCCATAGAGAAGAGTCGTTGTGACCTTTTACATAATAAATCACCTGATCTAATTTGCATCTCGTTTACAATTTCAATTTCGTTGATCACAAGTTATGAATTTAGTTAAGTTTTTTATGACCATTATCATCATCTGCCTAGCCTTTTCCCAACTACATTGGGGTCGGCTTCCAGTCGAACCAGATGCAGCTGATTATCAGTATTTTACATGGAGCGACTGCCTATCGGACCTCCACAACCCAGTAACTGGTTAACATACGATACTCTATGATAAGACTTTTTGTCATCTACAAATGGCAGCCGGGACCAAGCAAGATCCACGGAGGAAACTCGCTATGACAGATGGTCACCCATACACAGGCCGACCCCGATAAGCGCGACTTTTTTTTTTTTTTTTTTTAGCGTGGTAAAATCATCAAATGAGTCCTCCAACCCCGGGCAGGGCGGGAGGGACTGTCAGACTTCTACTGACTAAAATCCACGGTGTCCTTCATAGCCTGTTATGTTCCGGGGCCACGGTAAGGGAATAATCCCGCGACCCCGGCAGGCTTTGGCCCTCTGAGAGGGGGGCCCCGTCATTATGCTGACGCTCTTTGAGGCGCGCGTGGGACACAACGCGCCGTCGACCCGGGCATGGTCCTTGGTCGGGCAGCGAGTTGCCCTTTACTCGCTGCCCGCATGCCCGCGCCTACGGTGGCCGGAGATCATCTTGCGACGTCCGTCGCCGTGGGCGCCTACCACTGCGGCTGGGGCGGAGGGAGGACGCTGTCCTCTCTCGCTCGCGGCCTGCCTCCTCCTTTACGAGCATTACTGCCTCGCAGAAGGAGCTGACCGCTTCCCACTCCGTCTCGCCCCGCAGCATGGCCGCAACCAATGCCGGGCGCGAGAGGTCTCCGCCTATCGCAGCCGTGAGGACACGTCGGTGCTCCGCCCAAGCTGGGCAGTCTTGCACCGTATGCTCCACCGTGTCCTCCGGGCGATCTTCGCAGTGGTGGCACGCAGGCGTCTCCTCCTTTCGCATCAGACACAGGTACCTCCCGAAACTTCCGTGTCCGGTGAGGACCTGCGTCAAGCGGTAGGTCAGGACGCCATGACTTCTCTCCAGCCACTCCTCAAAGAGGGGTCTTACCGCCGCAATTGCGGCGTGCCCGGCCGTCGGTCGCGACAGTCGTTCCTTCCATACTGCCCTGAGATCGCGCCGGAGGTCTTCGCGCCGCGCCTCGACTTCGCGAGGCAGCGGGGTCACGCCCCGGCGCTGCGCCTCCACGCGCCACTCATAGACGCGCTGGAGGGCAGTCGCCTCCAGATCCCAAGGCAGCAATCCAGCAAGCAGGTTGGCCGATTCGCTTGCAATCGTGCGGTATCCCCGGATCATTCGGATAGCCATGACCCTCTGGCATGCGACCAGCTTCTGTGGTCGCGTCCGGATGCTCAGGGCCCACACAGGGGCCCCGTAGAGGGCCATGGACCGCACGACGCCAGCGTACAGCCTACGGCAGGAAGCGTTTGGCCCGCTGAGATTGGGCAGCAGTCGCCTGAGGGCGGCTGCTATACGGTTCAGCTTTGGGGCCAAACTCAGGAAATGCTCCCTGAAGTTCCACCGGCTGTCGAGGACGAGTCCCAGGTACTTCATCGTCCCCTGTACGCCGATTGAAACTCCGATAAGCGCGACTTAACCCGGAAGATCGGCCTGTGCTTTTTATGACCATTACGAGATTTTAAAACTGATAATTATCGATTTGATTATTTGCTATGATTATGGTGAAGTCATTAATACATCATACAAAGGTGAGCACTTATGAAAATTCATGGACCAATGTACAATATTACCATATTAAATTGTATTACAATAACACAATAAGGTACTCTAAAAGCGAATCTATTATGTGCCTGATAAAATCTAAATTTATTTTGGGCATCAATTTTAATTTAAAGTGCAATAGTTTCTGAAAGGTGAACGAAGGTTAGTTTGGATAATGGTGTGCTGAATATAGTTTGAGCTGCAAAACTTTGTCAGGTGGTATATTAGACTGTTTCAAGTTTAATACTGTTTCATTTTGAGAGAAAGTGTTGATTTATTTTAGTGATCTACAGTAGTTATAAAAAAAAAATTGATATATAAAAATAATTATGTGAATTTTGTGGGCCAGTTACACAAAGAACCCACTAATTTATCACAATCGTATAAATTGAGATAATATAATATAATATTCCACAACTATCACACAACGCCATCTAGTCCCAAGCGTAGCAGAGCTTGTGTTATGGGTACTAGACAACTGGTAAACATACTTAAATATATTTCTAAATACATACATATTATAGATATATTACACCCAGACACAGAACAAAACAAATGATCGTGCTCATCACACATACATTTGTCCTGAGTGGGAATCGAACCCACGACCCCCGGCATAGCAGTCAGGGTCACTAACCACTAGACCATATTCAGGCCAGTCAAAATAGATAAATAGATGTACAAAATGTTCGTTCCATTAATAAAATAGTAGACTGTGTGTAGACAGACTAGCCATTACCGGGTCAAGAATGTACTTCAATTTCTGTGACACATATTGGGTTCCAATTTTCACGAAAACACGAGAGACCTAGTTCATCGTTCTACGAAATCAGTATTAATTGGACGTAGGTTCACACGCCTTTCCTCTTTACTTCAGGCCTTTCGAAAAACCTTTGAATTTCACTTTGACATGTACAAAGAGGGACCAAGCTCAGTAAAATAAAGCGTCGAAAATATCTTTCATCAAAAATATCTCAAGTACCTATCATCCCAATAACAGTCGATATGGATCTAGAATAAACCGAAAAGTAATTTAACCGAAATATTACCAAAAATAATCAACAAGAAAATGTTTGCTATATTTCCTTCTAGGTCTCGCAAATGTAATCTCAGTCTAACATGGCCAATGAATCGAGAAAATTGTATCGGATGGATGATATTTTTCCCGATACGCACTGATTTGTGTAACGGTATCCGACTGTTTCTTGATTGATCTCACGGAGGCTGTGGTGTGGTCTGGTAGACCTACATGATCCATTTTTGTGTCATTAGATTCTTAATATATTTCTTTTTATGAAAAATCTTTCCCCACATTGGGGATTTCTTCAGTGTCGTGGTAGCGTTTACAAACATAGTAACACATATACGAAATCAGGAAGGACTGGCACATGAAAAGGAACAACGCATCGTTTTAAATCTTTATTCTACACAGAACTAACTTGTGAAATGCATAGGCATCGGTTTATAAACCTTACTTTCATCAAAAGCTACAAATAGATGGCGTTGCAAGTAACTTCCGGAAATAATGAATCTTTGGTAGTCCGGAAGTTGGTTGCAAATAATCACAAATAATTAAATTAATAACGAAGCCTTTTCCTACAAAATACTCTGTACCTTATCAACAAGAATCGGTTTACAAAGCTAACACACACATGCACAAACACCTAGACAGAACAACTACTTGACGGTTATACAAATATTTGTTGCAATCGACGATCGAACCCGCACTCCCATCGTAGCAGTCGATAGATAAAACCGTCCATTCGATTGTCACTTGGGTTGTATAATTTCCGACACCCACATTTTTTATGAGCCAATAAATTATTAAATCCAGGTAAAAAGTTTTAACCAACTCTTAAGAGGATAGAATAGCTGCTGCCATTTCCTAAACCTAGTTTTTTTACTGTGTAGGAAGCATTCTAAAAAAATCATTGAGATAGGATAACATCTAGGGGGAGGAAAACGTTTTCTCTTTTTGTATGGACGAGCGCTCGGTAGACGATCGTCTTAATATAAATATACCATAACCACAGGTACATATATTATAATAGGTACCTCTGGTTCATTTTACTCATTCAATTTCATATTTATCTCATCAAAAAAACTCCAATATAATAAAAGATAATCTGAATTCCGAGTACCCACCAGTAAAAGGGTGCTTCTAAGACCCCTTTAACCGGTAAACGAACATCGTTATTATCAAAATTTTCTTCAACACTTGACATTTTCTTCAGGTATTACGAACTCCTTTTATGTTCACATACTCATTAGTAGGAAATGTTGGGGGAACGAAAAGGTTAGGGTCTATACACACCACGTTTTTTAAAAGCGCCGTCGACGGGCTTTTCTGAAACACTTGTCGACGGCGCGTTTTTATCAAACAGAGCATTTTGTCGTCGTTTGTATCACGACAAACGCGCGACACCGGCGCGTCTGTATCGTGTCAAATGCGCGTCGACCGCGCGCTTTTATCAGAGAGCAGTTTGTTGTCGTTTGTTATTAATACAAACGCGCGTCGACGGCGCGTTTAAAAAACGTGGTGTGCATGGGGTCTTTGACGTAATAACGTCACCTACCTGAATCAAGTACCAGGAGGCTTATATATTTTGCCTTTGCAAGGGCTTTTGTCAATGACAAGATAAGCATGTCATTACCGGTGAGGTCAAGTTCACCTTGTGTGACCTAATCTACTATCTTTCTGAAGATCTTTCGAACAAAACACATTTGGGCTGTTACATAACTGACTACTAAATAATGGATCTGTCTTTTCATGTAACAGCTGTCAAGTTATTAATGATTTAGGTCAAAAGGTACGATTAAACATAAACATTTTGTAAACAAGGCATTTGTATTATTCATCATCAATATCAGCCTATATAATGTTCCCACTGCTGGAACACGGGAGTGGGCCATAATCCACCACGCGAGCCCATTGCGGATTGGTAGAAGTCACATGTCTTTGAATTTTTGGTTCTAGGACATGCCGGTTTCCTCACAATGTTTTCCAACACCGTTTTGACTTGTATTATTGCAGATAAACAAATAAAATGACGTAATATTATATTGTGTTGTGTTAGGTACTTTATCAACGTATCTTCTAACCAATAATGATTGAGCAAACACAACAAATAGGCTATATAACGTTTTATTACATTTATTTTATTCAAGTGACTTTTACTTCGATTGGGTCAAGTAACGCTGGCTACCGACTGAACGATTAATTAACGTAAGAGTCAAGTCAATCCATCAATTAAATTAATAAAAAATGTTCCCATCTAATATTTTTTACTTATTAATAAACACAATATTATGAAAAATATATTTTAGCGTTGTAAAATCATCAAGTGAGTCCTCCCACCCAGGGCAGGGCAGTAGTGAATGTCAGACTTGTTAGTTCTGACTAAAATCCACGGTGCCTTTCAATAGCCTTTACATTCCGGGGTCACAGTAATTCGTTAGACCCGTGATCTTATTAAACTACTAGACAGACAAATCAAATGAGTTCAAACTCGATGGCGTGGGACGTTTCACTACAGAGTTCGTACGGAAATCTTCAAATGTCATCTTCAGTTCAGCTCTGTAGTAATACATAATATACAATTACGTACTCTTACCCATTGATATTAGAAGTAATTTTTACCCGTGGTGCTAGGCAACTGGGCTCTCCCAGTTGTAATTTCCCTTTGTGCCTATTGGCTTTGTTTTGTTCTGTCTCCTGCTTGCATGGAGTAGTAGTATAGAAACAATTTTTTTCCTACTCCTCCACTATTCTTTTCTGATTCATTTCGTTGCAAGATTCAAGACAAGTAAATTCATTCTCCGGGATACGTCGAGCTTCATTGTCTCGGCGCTTTTCTGGTGGTTGCCACTGTTGATTCTGGCTTTCAGGAGTTGCAATGGTTTGGAAATAGTGTGGTGGGTCTGACCAAAAAAAATAAAAACGTATTTTTGCAAAGTTTCCGAAAACTGGGAAGTGTATCAAATTAAACTACCTATGCAAGATTTGATTGAAGACGGACAACGGGACAAGTAAAACTAAATAAAAGCTTGGAAATAAAAAAACTACGTATTTACTTTACCATTACGTCACTAACACGTGCTAGCGTCTCCGATCGTATTACTTATTTCGATTCAATTTTGGACCACTACGCCGGACATATTTTCTTCAAAGGGTTGGATGGACCAACGTTGGCGACATTTTGGTCCAATATGGAAATATGTGTATCGTTATACATATAAATCTTCGCCTGAACTTTAGAAAACATGATCTTGGGACCTCTTAATGATATTTTGTGTTGTCCTAACGTTGTTTAGGTGGGATACGATAATTTGATGCGATAGGCACATCATCCATCACGTTTGGTGAGAATGAAGGGTCACTCCAGTTTGTATTACACTTGGTAACCCTGGGACGCGTGATACAGCTTGCTGATGAGCTTGATCCCAAACAATGATAAGTAAATTGACTTAAGTTTCAAAACTGGACTTAATATTCAAACATTGTGTGGGTAGATAACTACACAAGTTTAATTATGTCTACTGTAGTTCTAAAATTGAATGTAATATATATGGAAATAACATAAGAAAAATTTAAAGTGAAAATACAAGCACCAATTTAATCAACAACTACGTCACTATTTTTTCTTTTTTTAATTAAAAACGTTAAAACTACGTTGGGTATTATCCGTTTCAGAAATGGAATAGGCTTAAATGTGAAAACGAATCCAAACATCCAATAAAGTTCTAGAATTACCAATATCCGAAAGCTTAAAATGTTTCGATGGAGTAACATTTTTAGATTTTACGCTTTGTTTTTTACACTATAAAGATCTAAATTGGTAAACGCGGCTGGTGGCACATGACGATGTCAACTCCAGCCCTTGTGCAGCATAACAAAAAATCTAGATAAGCCTTGTGAACAAAATGGACGATTCACGGCCCGCTATGCATCAACGAAAGTTTTTTCCACATGCAGTTTTTCAGTTTTTGTTCAAATATTCCACCGCAGTTTTGATTGGGCGGTGAAACGTGTCAATAGCATACGAAAAATCTGGAAGCCTATAATAGTGAGTAACAAAAGAATCGTATGGGAAAAGTTTTAAAAGAAGATCCTAAAAGTAAAATAGTATTGAAATGTAGTTACTTTATGAGGTTACAGGTCGTTGCCCTAATCTGTGCGCAGCAGGTCGCGGGGTTTCCTTACCGTGACCCCGGAACATAAAGGGCTATTGAAGAACACCGTGGATTTTAGTCAGTACAAGTCTAAAAGTCCCTCCCGCCCTGCCCGGGGTGAGAGGACTCATTTGATGATTTTACCACGCAAAAGAAAAAAGAAATCTGTGCGCAGCAAAAAATTCAAGACAGGTGTCGTACCATAACGTGAGTAGTTAAGCTGTGGGTAAGAGACAGAGCTATGCAAGTCATCTAGCGCCATCTCGTTCCCTAGAGCGGAACCACACTCGCTTTAAGACGTCACAGTAGACCACCAGAAGTTAGAACAAAGATTTTTTTTGTCTCTTTCTGTGGCGCGGCGTTGCATGTTCAGATCTGCGGCCGTATAACAACGTCTTAAAACCAGGCTTGTGGCTTGTTGTGTGAAAGTGACAGAGATATACAAGTCGTCTAGCGCCATTTCGTTCACTCACTGCAACAAGCCTGGTTTTAAGACGTTGTAATGCGGCCCCTGATCGATGTCGGTACGGAAAACCGTCAACTCGTAGTTTGATATCAAAACGTTTTTCCGGCATGCGTTCTGCACGTGTTTCTATAACATAATCATAACCCAAGACCAAGTAATAAGCAATCCCTCTGGTCACATGAAGACTAATCACAATATCGTTGCCTGAGTGCTAGATTGTCCAAATGACCATTGACCAAATTTTTCACTAGACAGGTTTTTAAGTTTATTTTTGTAATGCATGCGTAGGCGACCAATTTACTACTAATGACTATGTTTATAATGATAAGTGGAATCAAAAACTACTTCTTCAAAATCAATATATGATATCGTTTCGTTTATTTTTAAGTTTAAAAATGGAGGTTGAACAAAATACCACCAACGAAATTACGAATGTGGACTTAGAACAAAACTGCATTGCTTGAAAAACTAAGCAGACACACTCACACACTTCTTGTTTCTAGTGAAATCCTTATTTTTTTATATTCACGTTATTAAATTGGTAAAAGTGTATATAGGAACGCACATGTCCCATTAACCGCTTCCCCGAATCATGATTGATGACGGCAATAGCGACGTCACAGTTACCCTCAATACCGTCCATCGTCACTGAAATTGTGTTGACCAATATAGGGAAACGTCCAGCAAATTGTTCTACTTTATTATAGAAATGTTGTCAGGTGAAGTCCAAATAAGTACAAATCTGAGCAACGTTTTCATAGCAGCATTTTATTATTAGTAGGAAATAGTTGCTCAAATGAATACCCCGTTTTTTTTGGTTAATGCCTTTAATTCTTAAGGTTCTCGAATGCACCAGCAAGCGCAGCGTAGGACGTCCACCCACTAGGTGGGCAGACGATCATACGAAGGTCACAGGATCACGCTGGATGCAGGCCGCTTATAACCGGTCCTACTGGAAGTCTAAAGGGGAGGCCTATGTTCAGCAGTGGACGTCTTACGGCTGATATATTTCTTTCTTTCTTTCTTTGATTAATTCTTATAGATTTTGGTTCTAGGCTATGCCATGACGGTTTCCTGACGATGTTTTCCTACACTGTTTTGAGAGCAGTTGTGATGAAATATACGACACGACTGGCGCAGTGGCTGAGTGATCGACTGTTGCGCTGGTTGTTGCAGGTTCGATCACCGCATTGTTTAATTTTCGTATGATCTGCAAGTAGTTTGTTCCCGGTGTGGGTCTTTGTGTTTGTGGGTTTCTATGTTTAGAAACGCTCACGATACGGAATTTCTAATGTGAAGCAATTTTTTTATTACTCTTGTGTTGGGGCCGTTGTCAATGGCCACCACTACTCTTTAAAACAGTGATCTGACGATGAACGAGTAACGAGTAGAACTAGAAACAACAAAAGAGTTGGCGATCAGCGGGAAACGAGTGTAGTTTCGATAGTTTTGTCGCAGGGCTATAAGTGAGTGTGCAAGTCCGACGAGCGATTACTCGAGCCACTCGCCCGCGGTCGCTTAGTCCACTGTAAAGAAATGATCAAGCGCGCCGAGCGTGCATAGCTGAACGAGTATCACTGAGCGAGTTTATTTTTTAAAGCTCGTTGCTCAGCGTCAAAACTACTAAAGCGAGTCGTCGCCGGTAATACGAGTATATGCATCTCTTTCGTTCAAACGGAATGTACATATTTATTGTGCGTTTCTTGAGAGAGAAAACCCGATAGTTACTCGTTTTCTCGCCGCCGGTCGGACCAATGCCTTAAGGGGCATATTATAATAATCAGTTTAATCTAAGCTGATGATGAACTTAGAGACATGGTACATGTGACATAAACGACGAATATACAGATAATAAACATGAACATCTATAACTTACGATTCTAAGTTTATAAGGAAACATACACACAAGAGACACCACAAGTCTTATCAAGGACTCTAATGATATAATGAATCTTGTTTATCGCGGTCACAGTGATGTAAGCCAGTGTAGTCTGAGCCTTAGAACTGTATACAAATTAGCCAGGGTTTATGTTAATCCCTCTAAGAGGAGATAAGAGGGAGCCAAACCTTGTTTTCTTGTTCATTGGGGATTTCAGGACGAATTTGTGTATCTGTTCATCATATTGGGCTCTTAGGGATAGTGGACGGTTGAGACCGCATTTTAAAGGAAATTGTGGTGTAATGTAATAATTATAATATAATGTGTACACCACATTGGTATAGGTATTGAATGGTCTATCGTCATTTGCAATCTTAAGAGGTGAAAATCCTTACTAAATAATCTGGTTTAATCCTTCCCCACTGCTACAATAATTAATTTTAAAAATGGCTTATCAAAACCTTTATAGAGGTGTTTTCAGATGCCGTAAGGACCTTTTTTGGTACCAGGGGCTTGGTTCAACTTCGCCACTTCTCAGCCATGTCTTCATTTCTGCGTTTAGGGATAGTTGACTAGTTGTGTTGTAATCATCTTGCCTTAAAAACCTGCATAAAAGCTCTAGCTCTACAGTAATTATGTGTACGGCGTATTGCTACAAATTCTAAAATCGATTGATATACAGTATAACATAACTAAAATGGACCATGAGTTTAGCGCCCTCAGAAAGGTTCATCAACTCCTGCCAAGAATGATCGGCAGGGCATGCAGGACTAGGTTACGTACTCGTATAACTTAAAATAACTTAAAACTGAAATACCCACTCCATCCAAAAATATATGAGCGTTGATGTTACTCGTATATAGTCTAAACTAACTATCGAATATCAATATTTATTTATGGATAGTTCCCAAAGGAACTCTGCGACGGACGGTCCAGTAACTCATATACATACTGTACGTATATTTAGTATTTTGTAACCTAACTCGCTTACACATACGAATCAATATGCAATATCAAAGCTGTGATAGAATTTCGCAGTATAATCCGACAGAAAATGTATCCATGTATTTGAATAACTGAATATTGAAAATTGTGATCTATGTTTACACGAATATTGTGGTTTATATGAACGTTACTAGTATGGATCAAAATGTTATACAAAAACAAACCTGTGCCTTAATAGAAGTATAGATATTTCTCACGGCTTTGTGTTTTTCGAAGACGAGAACATAAAGTAACCCAATTATTTATTCAGAGCCAGTCTCTGTATTCGTCAAATTGTTCAAAAATTGTTTCAGTGGTTACAACAAAGGTGACTCTTGGTATTAGAATGAACATTTCATTATTGTATTTCTTTTGCCGCATTTCATTTGTCACATGATGCTTACAGCTCATGCCAAGCAGACACATGCGTGTTTGCTTGGCATGAGCTGTTCAAAAGCTGACAAACACAAGCTACTCAGCTTAGGTACCTGTTTCTTTCTTGTCTGCCACTCGCATTCCCAGTCGCAAGACGCGTATTGCTAAAACGTAGAAGATCAAGAGGCATAGTATATTTAATACAGGCATGCATCGTGCATGTGCACACAACGTTAGCGGCGCATCGCCACGCTATATCGTTGCTGGCTAATATGGAAGCAAATTTCATTTTAATGACCCGACGCGGCCGGCGATACCATCTACGGTCGATTTACTTCGGACAGGGCTGCCGGCTGGAGCTGCCTTGCGCAACTAATGAACACGCGACTTTGATTTTATTTCGGTGTTTGATTTCGTTTACATGTGTTTTGATAGAGTTATCGATGGACAATAAAAAGTGTTTGACAAATGTTTGTTTAATGGACAATAAAAAGGGTTTGACAAGGGTTGTTTTTTTGTTAGGTGTGGTTTGAAAATATGATTATGCTGAAATGTTTTTCCTTAGCGTGATGTTACTTAATTGAATCAACCTTTTGTTTCGATTGTAAAAATCATCAATTGCCGTCTAGCCTTGAGTTGAGCAAAAAGGATAGTCAGACTTCAACTGACCAAAAACCATCCCATCCTTCACATGCTGTTTACGTCCAAGGGCCGTGGTACCATTTTAACTCAGTCTACTGAGTTAAAATGGCAGTGGCTAACTCGGGCAGTCCCATGACCTACACATTCCAGTACAATAAAATAAAGGTTCCGTAAATCTGATCCGACCGTAATTGACGCTTGGGAATGGAAGAGAGATGTCAGTGATTGCTGTAACATTCTTAAAACTGATACATTGAACGCAACAGTTATTTATTCATTTGATAAGCATGGAAGACTTACAGCTGAGATAAATAGAATAAAAACAGTGTGTGAGCAATTAAAAGTCTTCACTTCTAGACGCAAATTAGAAATATGTGTAATGTATAGGTATCATACACGCAGAAAAATCAATACGAGAACTTCTGGTTGCAACCGTGACAGCAAGACTCACTAGCTGCCTTTACAACATTTCTAGTAAAAAATAACAAGTCCTTGTTAACTCTATTACTTACTTAGTATTTATTACTAAGTCCTTGTTATCTCTACTACTTAGTATTTATTACTAGAAATGTTGTAAAGTGAACTGGTGAGTCTTGCTGTCACGGTTGCAAACAGAAGTTCTCGTACAGGTAGCTAGACATTTCTCTGCGTGTACTTTTAATTAAATATAATGGTACTTCTCACTAAAAATTCTACTAATTCTGAAAACAGAAACCACATATTGATATAATTAATATATGAGTAAAATAAGATCGTTGTTATTTTGACAATTACTATTTCAGTAAAAGGATTTCACGCAGCAACCCTACATTTATAAATAGATGCTTAATTCTCCATACATTTCGGAAATTCATGCAAGTCGAGCGTATTATCTGCATATCGCAAGACTTTCTATCACGATTTTACGACAAGTGGATTGGCTGTATCCTCAGTAGTGGCCAATTAGTTTTATGGAGCGCCGCTTATGGCAGCCCTTACACCGCGGGGTTTCGCCTCATTGCCGCTCTCAATAGGTTTTGTGTGGAACACTTACCTTTTGTTGTGGCGACAGAATCATGACAGAAGGCCCCCAGTTGTTCAGATTGTGCTGATTTACGATGCAGACGCTGAAATTGGGCTTTTATTTTATATATACCACTGAATCACGGCGAAGTCTTTATCTAAAATATTAACGTTGTTTTATGTCGGTTGTTGTTGTCAAAGGTTTTGCATGATCGATGTTCAGAGCGAGTTTCCAAAGGAAAATTTAAGGGAGGATTTCTGTATTTTATATAGGAATGTGCTACTGTTTGCCACTTATATAGTGAAGTAAATTTTGGAAGTAATTCGTTGATATGTAGTACTATACATAGTAAGTAATTATTATTTATTATACTCGTAGTATTGCCTGTACTTGTCTAAATACAAAATTCCACAACTATCACACAACGCCATCTAGTCCCAAGCTAAGCAGAGCTTGTGTTATGGGTACTAGACAACTGATATACATACTTATATATTTCTAAATACATACATATTATAGATAAAAAGGTTGCACTCCAGGAGTGCCGGTAGAAGTGAAAACTTTTTTGTTACTATGTTTTATTTTTAATTTGAATGACGTCTTACTCATTTTCGATCAGGGTCACGTGACCCTGACGCGAGTTTTAAATTTTTTACCCATTACAGAAAAAGTGTACAACGCCGCTAAAGAAGTTTTCACTTCAAAAATTGCTCATTATGTTTTAATTATACAATTATTTAGACTAATTCACTGGTACATTATGATTGTTCAGGTAATCCATGCTACCATAGCATGACTACTATTCGCTGTGTGCGAAGTACTAGGTGGGGGTAGTACTGTTCGATGGCAGCGCTCATGGTGGCGAATAGTAGAAGTTCCGACGGGTTTACCTCAGAGTACATTCAGTTTTGTCAACTAACAAAAATGCGCTAAACTCAGAATCTACAAGTTCGAATTTAAAAAATATTTTTGTGTTGAATAGCCCACTAATCGAAGAAGGCTATAGGGTATATAACATTACGCTATGACTAAAAGGAGCAGAACAGCAATGAAAAATGTTGCAAAATCGGGTAAATCTTATTGAGAGCTTACATTGCGTGCGCTGCGTAAACGGTTTACATTACTCAAAAATGATATATGACGGAATTGTTCCTCATGAAACGTTCTAAAATAAAGTCCGCGACAGCATATGTCTATCTTTTAAGATTAACTCACCATAACCCTTTTTAAGGAAATCAAAGTGGTTTTAAAATAATACATTTCTTGCGACGATGTTTCTAAGAACATAATATTTAATCCTTACCCAAATAAATACGTTAATCATTGCAAGCATTTAGTTTTTAACAAAATTGCCCTTGACATAATTTGATTTCAATGAATATTTCACGAGATATTGTAGTTTTTTCAACGGTAGGTGTTGGGGCGCAGTCGGAATACGACGGCTCTGTCAGCTGTCACATTTAGCTCTGTAATCTGTACGTAATTTTTTAATAATCGCATTATTCCGCCACAAAAAAATAGTTCACAGCAGTTGCTGTGTTGTAAACTGCAAGAATACTAGCAGAAATAGTGAATTTAAGTTTTATTGATTCCCAAGCGGTTCTTGGAAAGATGAACAATCCAGGAGATGGTTAGCTGCCGTGAAGAGAAAAACTAAATAACATCATAATCCTCGTTTTAATCCTGTATTTCATATTTTTCTTATAGATTACAATATGCCTATGTTTATTTAATTTTGTTCAGTGCCAATGGATTCCCATGGAATCCAAATCCAAGTGATTTGTTAAAGAATCTGATTTAAATTAGAACGGTCAGGCCCGTCAAAGTTGCAAACGCTAGGTGGCGCTAAAGTCGTGCACGGTGCCAATACAAAGATTATTACGTGGCAATATTATTGTTTGCTAGATATCCCTAAATACTCGATCGATTTGGCGGTAGAATAAAATAATCTAGATAATCACGTCGAGTGAGGTTCACTAACTGTTAATCGATATCTTTTGTGAATGTCACAAAAAGTGAGATCGGAAATTTACCTATGTAAGCCTTATCACAGTTTGGTCTTACTTTTACAAATCGATTCCCGAATCCAGGCTTCAATCTCTCCTACAAAAAACGTGGACTAAGCTCAGTACATCTGAATATCCTACTTCTATAATGTAGGAAACTATCTCCAGTAAATGCCAAAGCTCGATTGTAGTCTGGAAATTCCGAATTCCGTCGGATTCCAATATCTAGAGGTCTTGTTAAATCCGACTAAAATGCGAGAGGAACTTTTCGTTTTTGTACACGAAAGGGGAGGGCCGGAGACGGCACGTGAACCCAGTAATTAATGCGAAACAAGGAGAAATAAAACACATATTCACACCGAAATGTGTAGCCGACGGGGCGTGTAATTAAAACATCACTTGGGTAGAATCGGATGAAAGAGTTTCAGATACGTTCAAACACGACGTGCGCTGTGGTAGCTGCCGTTTTTTTGTTGAAAAAATCTTTTTGAAGCGTACAATCGCGAACAAATTGGAAATTTTTATTTACAGCATGTGGAACGAAACTGAACGCATTTAAAAATTGGCTTTTAAATACTTCATTTAATTCTTTTGCGGTAAGTATCGGGTCCGATTACTTTTATTGGGAAAGATAAAAATAAACATGAAATAGTTGAAGGAAAAATATTTTTAAAGTTTTTGTGGCAGAAACCTTATAAAGGAAAATCAGAAAAGCCTTTAGTTATGACTAGAAATTGTATCTCTAGAACTCAGGACTGAGCGATTATTATGCCCCGCGCGCAGCGAAAAATTAATATGGTTGCGTGCACAGTGGCTAAACGATTGACTGCAGCAATGGGTGTCGTGGGTTCGAACCACGCAAAGAATTACTTTGTATAGGCTACACGGAGTTTAACACTTAGGGACTCGCGTCCTAATTTGTCGCACAAGTACTCGCTACCGGGCCCGCTGGACCCAGTATAATGTCATAAGTTTTTTCCAGAACTGCATGATAAACTTAAATGTTTACTTTCTTATAACGAATCTGTATGTATAATAAAAGATATAATTAAATCAAATATTAATATTTATTAATTTTACTTAAACAAAGGCTATTACAAAAATGTACTTAATTTCTCCATAGTTTTGTGACAACATTTAGGGTAATCATTGTAATTTCTATTTTTACATATTTTAAACACGTTACATTTCTATATTTGATGCTGATGACCTTGGGAAGTTGAATACTTCGCCTTCTTGTTCGAAATCCGATTCATGTTCACTTCCATATAAGCAGTCTTCAGTTTCAGAGCAGTCTTCATTTTCTATTTCTTCATTTAGATGTTCATCTATCTCTTCAGGCCTTGAAAACCCTATTGTTTACTATTTTCGACGAAAGAAATAAAGAAAATACTTATGTGAATAAATACTATAAATAGTAATAATGAAAATGAAAAAGTCACTTACGTATTTAGTCGCTACCGGGTCCGGTGGACCCACACACATCTTTTACGTACATAGTACTCACTTGCAGGTGCTTGCAGCGTGCTAACTGACTGCCGACGTCGTCATTTGCTGTGCTACACTATCTTTAAAAGGTACTGAGAGCGGCAACGTCGTATTCGTCGAATTTTAATATTTATGAAGCAAAATATGAAGGACTGGGTCCGTTGGACCCATTAGCGAGTCCTTAAGTGTTAAATGTTTTCTAACATACTTACGCGAAACAAGTTTTTGCTAGTGTGGGACACAGTAAATACAAAAAAAAAAGAAGAAAATCGCTATGAGGTAAATATTTGTATTGCGCAAACATGCTTCGACTTTTTTGCTAGTCTATCTTAGTGTAGGTAATGTCAATTTAAAAGTAAATTAAAGTAAAACCAAAGTTTAAACATTTTTCTTTAGTAAATTTTACCGAAGAGGAAAATTTTAATGTTTCTGCAGTTAACCATATTAGGTATATTCAAAGAAAATCACTTTTCAATTTTGTAAAATTTTTATTCCTTTTCTACGTGACTGTACCAAACTAGACTAACACATTGCTTTTGAACTTATCGTCATTTTTCAAGTACTTATAGATGTTTCTTTTCTTTCTTTAGATCCCTAAAAGTCTTGAAGCCTTTTACATAATCTTTCATTCAAAGATTTAGAATGCGGGTAGAAAAATTAGACAAAATCTAAGTTTGAAAATCGAAGGAATTACTCATAAAGTAACAAAAACCTTTGAGATAACTTCGCATTCGATCATTTCGCATAATGTTCATGTTATAAACGAAACATTTATTGTTGCGAGCAGGGTTCGATCCTGCGTCTTCTGGATAGGTACTCCAGACGCCTTAACCACTAGGCCATCGCAACCACTACTCATAACGCTGAATTTCTCGTTCCCTTATTTTTCTAACGCTGTTTAAGCTGTTTAAGGCGTCTGGAGTACCTATCCAGAAGACGCAGGATCGAACCCTGCTCGCAACAATAAATTTTTCGTTTCTTTAATATCTTTGCGAAGACGCGACGCAGGCGTTATTGCGTTTAAAAATATAACTTTAGTTTAGAAGTCGCTCTCTAATACAGCATTGATTTGATTGTAATATCAGACGTGTTGGTTGGTAAGTAGTTTAAAACATTACCAATAGATGGCGCAACGTGTAAACAGCGTTAGAAAAACAAGGGAACGAGAAATTCAGCGTTGTGAGTAGTGGTTGCGATGGCCTAGTGGTTAAGGCATCTGGAGTACCTATCCAGAAGACGCAGGATCGAACCCTGCTCGCAACAATAAATTTTTCGTTTCTTTAATATCTTTGCGAAGACGCGACGCAGGCGTTATTGCGTTTAAAAATATAACTTTAATGTTCATGTTATTCATTTAAAATTAATAGGCATTTTGTTTAAAAAAGAAGTCGTACCAAATCAGTGATTCCTGAAATTATAAACATGAAACTTTGTTCGAAAAATTGAGAAAACAAATGTTTTTGATTCCGCGAGCGGAAAAATAAACTTGTTTGTTAACTCTGGGTTTTTAAGGAAAAAATGTCAATTGATTTTCCTGTTTAGTGAGTTAATATTTTTCACCGTTACCTACTGTGAACATTTATTCATTTCAGCTATTTCACAATAAAATTCCTTCACGTTCGAATTCTATGTGTAGCTATTCTTTCTTGAAATAACTATATTGTAGGCTGTAGGTGAGCAAAGTTATCTTTCGACGAATTTCTGCTGACTTTCTAAGGGTATCCTAGTGCGGTGGCCCTGATAACGGAACCATTTTCTTTTTGTAGGAATCGAACTAATAGTTTCCCGAGGGCTTATAGAACGTAATAAATTTTATTTCATCTTGACGTATCTGCCTTTTTCTATTAGTTGCGCAGTTGCGATCTATTCGACCGGAATTGATTTCTATTTTTATATATAGGAAAAGTTTGTCTTCATAATCTTTGGGTCCTAATATACTGCTGCACCCCGTGAGTTACAGTCTATCTGAAAAAAAAAAACTACATTGTCTTAGTATTTTTTTCATTTCAAAAGCCTAAAATCCCAAATAATCAAGTAATAAATCAAACAAACTTTGATTAATTTACTCTACGATAACGTAATTTTCTTAAGCATTCATCGGGAGCCCGTCTTACTAGTAACAGCTGATCAAAATCTTAAACGAAACCACGTAATTTTGCATAAATGATTATGCGTTTTATATGCTCCGACCAGCTGCAAATTAATAAATTTATGCGAAGTAATTTCAAAATTCGCGAAACAAAATTATATATCAGCCGTTTAATAATTTAAACTGGAGCAGTAAAATCCTTAACACCTAATTATAATTTCCTTTATAAATTACTTAATAACAAATTTAAAACATCATAAAGCTATTGTCCTTCAGCTCATTAAACACTGACGTTAATTCGCCTACAAAGACAATAAGTTGGTCTGTGGCCCCTTAAAATTGCAGAATCACCAGTTATCAGGGACCTACATTGTAAAACCCGCCTTGCGCTCTTTACAATCGCAACCGAAATAAAAAGGGCAAAGGGTCAAACGTCGGTAGGTTATCTTGTATGTGTGCGTGTGAAATTGTAATTCTAACGTGGTCATTATCCATGCAGTGACCCTGGATATGGGACAGGCGGAGACAGGGGTCCCTTGACGCGAGCAGCAAGATTAGTCCCACATATAAAGTTTTAAATTAAACGTGAACTGGATGGAGGATAAAATAGTGTCTAATACGAGGGTACTTAACAGCGCATTTTCTGAAAGTTGGCAACGTCGCAAATAGTTGTCAAATATTAACAAGTTTTAATTGATTTTGTATTAATACTGTATAGAAATAAGAAATATAGCTCTGTAGTGCACTAAAACTTGATCAAAGAATGCAATAATTAATATCGTAACACCGAATATTTATAGTTTTAGATGTAAAAAAAGTATTTGGAAACCTTCCAGATGCCTTTTATAGACCTGAAACGGTGATAACATAAAATTCAGTGTTTTAAGGGCATTCCTATATCAATTGTTTAGTGCACTACAGAGCCATATTTCTTATTTTCATTCAGTAACTTTACCAAATAAATAAAAACTTGTAAACATTTGACAGCTATTTGCGACGTTGCCAACTTTCTGGTAATGCGCCCTTAAACGACTTTCCCGTTTTATCTTTGAGCTCTCATAATTATTTTACAGGCTCTCTCCGACTGAATAGCTGTAGTTTTGAGTTAGTCTCGTGTTGAATCACGTAGTATGTTTATCTAAATTATGATTAAGTCAACAGTACTCAGTGAATACGCAACATTTCAAATTAACGTTTCTGTGTCGAAATACGTTTGTTACGGCTGAGTTTTATTTGTATTGTAATGTATTTTTAGTTTGTTTGACGTGGCTATTTAGCTTCTGTTATTGCTAAATAACTTTATCACTGGAAGCGAATATTACGTTTATTGTAGTAAATGATTGTTAGGTTCCAGTTGTCTGCTTTGTATGAATTTTAGGTAAAAAGTGCTATTGGGGTTTCCTTCAGTTTAGCAGCTTTTTGTTTGGAAGTGGTATAGAAAACTCTTGTGCCTCTGAAAGCATATTAAGCCGCTGGTTCTGCTCCTGATATTCTTCCACTTGTGAAAGATTTCGGACCCTTAGAAATAGTCCTAGGATTCAGGGATGACAGCTGCTAAATTTCTCACTTTATTCTTACAGGAGAGTAAAGTAATATAGCACCTGTGTCTTCGCACTTTCCCCTCACTGATGGATAAAATTACTACTGCGGTTGGCCACCGTCACCTAAAACGGTTAGAACGGCTATATGCATATATATATAATTGAAATGAAAATCGAGTCTAATTGATCAACTTTTTATTAATAAAAAATTTTTTACAAAGATTTTAATTAAACTCAAATTACAGACGATTCCTTTTAAATTGCAGACACCTTTAATGTGTGACAGCATATTAAAAATATTTCGTTCGGCCCGCCAGAGAATATGGCATTAAGAGGATAGAATACCTAGCTGCTGCCATTTCAAAAAATAGGTATTTAAAAAAACTCCTACTATCCCTCTCACGCTTTGAAAAAACCCCGATCGTGTAATAGAGAGCGTTGCAACTCGCAACTGACTGTAAGTAGTTTTATATTATTATGAAATTAGTCTCTCGGGAGAAAACGTTTTTCACATACTAAATCACGACCAATCTCTTAGATTCTGGTGTCAATCGTTTCAGCATATTATATTCTAGGTTTGTAGGTTTTGTTTTTTTTCTTAAACTTCTTTGTTTTTTAAATACAAAGGTTTTACTTCAATGAAGATTTTGTCATAAAAATTGTAACTTTTAGGCGCCTGTAACTTTCAAACTATTATAAATTTTGAAAAAAAGAAAACCTATAAACCTAGTTTTTTACTGTGTCAGATGCATTCTAAAAAATCATTGAGATAGAATAACATCTAGGGGAAGAAAAACGTTTTCTCTTTTTGTTTGGACGAGCGCTCGGTAGACG
The DNA here is from genome assembly GCA_036375495.1 of Agrotis segetum. Lineage (NCBI taxonomy): Eukaryota > Metazoa > Arthropoda > Insecta > Lepidoptera > Noctuidae > Agrotis > Agrotis segetum. The sequence continues at coordinate 8,202,330 of JAQSVV010000068.1, forward strand.
ATCGTCTTAATGTTGTAACGAAGTCAACGATGTGAGCACAAAGTACAAATTTTATTACGCAGTAAAATGTGAAATTAAATCAAATAATTTTCGATATAACGCTTGCGTAGACGACCGGGCGCCGCCGCCGTAAACTGAGATGTGCAAGCACAGGGCTTTTCAAATTCTGTTTTATAGTACTGGAAGTCTTGAAAAATGAGTTTTTTTGCTGAAAGGTACCTTTATTTAGGTTTATGTACCTTCTGAAGCTTTTATGTCTTATTATATCGGCAGTATGATATGATTGGCATCTTCTTTTTGGGAATTTATAATTCGAGTTCAAAAATTGTGATGTTCAATTTGTTGGCTGTTCGTTTGCATTTGACCACAACTCGAGCGATGTAAAGCGATACTGATGATGAAGTTGGAAGGTAAGAACTCTGTAATGAAACGCCGCAAATCTATCGAGCTTAGACTCGTTTGATTCGTCTTGACGAGTACATGGTCCACCGTAAGTATTGTTGAAAAGCTTTTTCTAAAAAGAAGACAGTAGAGTTCTACCTAAACATACCAGTAAATGAGTTCATCTAAGTAGGTATGTATACAGGTACATAATGCATGTATGCAAAAGCTTTTAGACTGAGAAGAAACCTTAATTTATTTAATAAAATAAAGATACCTAAACGGCATGCAGCCATAAAAGAGAGTTTTAAATAAATACCCAGTTTATGTTAATAAGTTTTTATCAAGTAAAAAACGTAGGAATAAACGTCGCTCGGGATTCCTTTGTTTCAAGACCTGGCTTAAAAGGGTATGACATTGGGTCGACGAGTTACGTAAAGTGTCATATCTGATCTACACAATGGAAAAGAGTAACTGGTAAACATTATTACTTTTGTTTCCTTTCCTCCGCCCTCTTTAAATGATGCAACCAAAAGCAGCCCATTTGTTTTTCATCTTCTAGGTAGCTTTAGCGGATTTAATGAAATAAAGCGATGAAAGGTATTTATGATGTTCAATTCCCGCACCGTATATTTCGACTCATCCGAAGAATAAAGTCTGATGTGACCTTAGGCCAAAAATCACTTTAATAGCTTATTGAGATAAGCAATTAAAACTCTACAAACGTGTGTTTTTAGAATTTCGATATTTTATTTAGTTCCGGAAATATAGAATCGAATAACGTCTCATCTGAAATTCGTTCCGCAGAACAACGTACGAAGTGTATAAGTGACGGTACGCAGGCATCTGGGGGCACGTCTCTTCGTCACATCGGCCACTGTTTGTTGGAGAGAGAATATTTTCGTTGCATGATCTTATATTTTTATACATTGTATAGTCTAAGTCACACATCACGTTTATATACTTTTAGTCTAAGTAAACAGTTGTAGACTATCGATGTTTACATAGAACGGTTTTCGACGGAAATGTGCAGAAACTCATTTTTTTCGATGGTATGATTATTTTTATAAATATTCACTGGCACTCATGAACTTTTAAGACGCTGTTATACGAATTTAAATAATCTTCTTAGCGTTTCATTTTAAAATAGAACGTTTTTGTACGGAATCAGTGATATGATTTATGGGTTCCATGTTAAGATGGGACGTTGTTCCTGGTAGAATGAAATCAGTTAGGACGTTGTTCGTTTAAAATGTTTGCTAAATATTAAAAAAAATGTATTTATGAGTGGGTAAATTAATTCCTACGTGCAAAGTCTTGCACTTCACATAAATGATATTTCTTGAATATTCTATTTTACAGTTTTATTTTATTTCATATGTCAATTTAGAAGGAAATATCAATGAGTCCTTTTGGTGGCCTTTGCATCCTGATCTAAAAGAAATAAGCCAATAATTAGCAGAAATATTAAATTAAGAACTTCTACGTGAAGATCATAATACCAAATAAATCATCGGTGATAGCTAAAAACAGGTTGTCACGTCAACTCAGACAGAAGAATATATTTACAGTAATCAACCTAGTACATTTTCTTTGGAATGCCTTCTAGTCTCGAAATTTTAACATTGATACAACACGAGGACTTAGAATTTTCTCATCGTAATATTGAGTATCTACCCCAGTTATTTAAAACTATCAGAGCCTACTCCTACCACTGTTCATTCGATCTTCGATAACTCATGTAGACAATTTCTCTGCGATTCCTTTTTCGTCATTACGCGCCACAAACTCCCTTGCTATTGCTACTTTCCTTCTCCAAAACATTCAGTGCCAGTAGGTACGCATACGGACTAATCGTGTGTAGATCGGAATGCAAAGCATGCATAAAGTTGCCTGCTTGCCATTTTGATTGGCCTCTCCTTCAATTCCATGGTAATACCTATCAGCATTTCTATTTTAAACATTGCATAATACAAACCCATTTTTTACGCGTATGAACCAAAAGAAAACGGTCAACGTCAGGGCACCCCAAGGATTTAAGACAGCAATAGGCATCTCTGTTGACTTGACATAGACCACCCTGCATCAAAGTCCCCGCCTCCGCCAACACTGCCGAACCCTGACACTACATACCTTCAATTATTTCGCAAGACTGAATCAAGTCAACGGAGCCTCATTTGGCGGGACTACTATCTGGGGTCGGCCTGCATTATTTATAGGAACCTAACTAAATGATTTGGTACGGTGTGGTTCTGTTTTCGGTCCTCATCCTTGAAGTCGGTTCTTCTCGTTCTAAAAAGCACAAAGGTCAACATTATTATACTTAAAACGTCTTAAACTCTTGTCAGACATATTATGTTTTGAAAAGCAACTAGGTGTTCGAAGCATGCACTGAAGTTTCGTCATGAAAATAATGGGGAGTTTAATTTTATTTTAATGTGCGATGTGAAATCTCGTTTCTCCTTTCTGACTAAACAAGGGCACGCAGCCAAGTTCACTAAAATGATCTATGCCTGAATTAGGTATTCCTATAAATTTCAAGCAGAGGAAGGTTCAATAAAGAGGCGTAACGGTTATGTTAAGCTACATATTTGAGATTTTTTAAATATAATAAACTTTTGAAATAATAATATCAGTTTTATTGACTCTAAGGAAATGTAATTATTTAACACATCAAAAATTATACTTAATATTTCAAGGTAGGTAGTCAGATAGGACTCACCCAAGTAACACAAACGTGTCTAGAAACGTACTACTAGATAGCTTATAGAATGAAATTGAATTGTCTACCATAAGAATAAAATATCTATAAGCAATCTTCTAGAACGCTTATAGACAGAGTTTAGTAAAAGTGGGCACATTCTTGTACCCTCTCTTAAGAATGAGTTAAGAAAACATGACTAGATAGAGTTCAGATCAAATTGACTTAAGAGACGTTTCTAGTGTCTCTCTAAACCGTTTATAGACCGTACGTTTATCTAGTAGCGTACTAGTAGATAGTTTATAGATAGAGTTAAGACCTTTAAAGGAATCATTGCTCGTCACGTTTTAAAACCAAATGATCTTAAGACTAACAACTTTAAGTAACATTTTACTAGTGACGCGTAATGGCGTGGAACTTACAAGAGTTATTTTACTTAACCCTTAACCACCCACAAGTGTCTCGCGGACACAATTTTGCGTTTGAGTCCTAATAAAATCTAAAGTATTTATTTTTGAATATTGATATTTTTTCTAATCTATCATCAATTCTTTACAAACCTAAGCCGGCAAGTTTTTTTTTCATACCGGGGATATTTAAATATTTATTAATAAAAAACTAAATAAGTAACCTATCCACCCACAAGTGTCCAACAGACACAGTAACATTTTGTTTGACTCTAGTTCAAAATTAGATTGTTTATTTACATAAACCTTTATCACATAGTATCGGGTAACCAATTACAACTCTTAAGACCTTTGTTTTTGTTACAATCATTGTCTTTGTACTTGCATTTTGTTCGTATTGGTGCTTAGAAACGTTTATTACAATAAGCAGTCTGTTGTTCGCTCTTAGATTCTAAGAAATGGCTAAAAATCAAACAGCACAGATTAGATTACATAATCTTATATTATTGTGCACCTAAAAAGGACCATGTTGTTATTTTTTTTGTTTACGATGCATTATGGAACAGAAATAGATGCAAGCGATGAGTTTTACGATCGTAATCAGTTTATGCTTCAACTGCTTGGGCACAGGCTTCCTCTCTATGAGAGGTGCTGTAATCCACCATGTGAGCTCCATGAAGATTGGTAGATGTCACATGTTTTCGTATTTTTGGCATAAATTGCACTTCAAACAAATCTGAGATGAAATACTAAAACTAAAACCACAAGTGCGTGTCGATACGACTTACAAGATAGATCATGAGTGTAGGTATAGCGCGGCGTAAAACAAAAAGACATTTTTATATAATTATTATAAATGTTGTAGGCATTGGACTAATTATTATATGGAAATTTGCAATTTGAAAACCTGAACCCTGATTAGTACATACGCAAGCAGAATACACAAAAAATCTTTTTACGTAAAATCGCAACTAATTTGGTAATGCCTCTTATTATGAGAAGACAAAACAAAATGACGTAAGGATACGTTATCAATATCCTCTAGCAGGATGTCACAGGAACCTACTGCAGCATCGTCATTATGAATCTGCTGCGGAAAGGAAGAAGCGTTTCCATAATTTTTACTCCAAAAATATCTAAAACATCTGATTAATTTTTTTGCTAAATGAGTCGTAACATTTCCATTGAAAACTTTAAAAAAAAGATTTTTTGTAGCTAAAATGTAAGAAAAATGTGATTATTTATGTATACATCAATGCTACAGCTACTTTCATAATATCAAGACACATTAATAGTCTAGATAACTCATTATATTTTTAACCTAATTGTTTATTTGTGTAATGTGTCTGATGGACACTACTGGTCCGTTACGTTAGAAAAGCATACTGGGTGGTTAAGGGTTAATAATATTTGCATCATGGCGTAACAAATTTATTACTTTTTATTAATTTGTGTTTTAATAATGGGTAAATAAGCAAATCAATATGCGATTGAAATTCTATCGTTGAATATTATGTAAAACTCTTGTAAAATAAGAGCGCCCGCTGTAAATGTAAGATTTAACATTTTTTTTTCAAAATATGAATATTATTTGGTATAAGCAAATTTTCGAATTTACATTTTAATGCTTAAAATACTCATTTTATTTAAAATATAGTTATTTAAAACATATCAAATGTCTAATTAGACATAATTTAATGATAAAAACATTAAAATACGTAACAAAAGTTATTTGAAGCAAAAAATAGGCAACAAAAATGGCGTCCAGATAAAATTTACTAGAAAACCGATTTCTGTAGAACAAACAGTCTAGAGATTTCTTTTGTAGTATGGCTCTAGAATAATTTTACTTACTACATACTAAACTATCTAGTGAGAGAATAAACAGATTTAAGAGTGGTTTAAAATTATCTAGTGACTGTCACTCTGTATTCCTTTTTATCTTGTCACAGTATTTCTAGACGTTCTTCAGTGAATAGTTAATTTCATGTGTTGTGAACGTAAGACCATTTTATGCAGTAACAAACCAATATAATTAATCAATACAAGAGGGTACCCGAGTAAAAAGTATTTCTGATTTATATAAGTATAAACAATGTGAGAAATAATAATTAAAATTGTAATTACATTAATACCCTTTCATTTGATACCCACATCATTGGGGTGGATTTCAAACAGCCAGTCCGCCATCTTGAATTTAAGTCGCCTGACTATTTTTTTCGTATTCCTGATAGCAAATCTTTTCATTTGGTACGCATATCATGGGGGTGGATTTTAAATAGCCTGTCCGCCATATTGGATTTAAGTCACGTGACAATTTTTTTCGTATTCTTGACAGCAAACCCTTTCATTTGATACCCACAACATTGGGGTGGATTTCAAACAGCCAGTCCGCCATCTTGAATTTAAGTCACGTGACATTTTTTTCGTATTCCTGACGGCAAACCCTTTCATTTGATACCCATATTATGGGGGTGGATTTCAAACAGCCAGTCCGCTATCTTGAATTTAAGTCACATGACTACTTTTTCGTATTCCTGACAGCAAATCCTTTCATTTGATACCCATATCACGGGGGGGCATTCCAAATAGCCTGTCCGCCATCTTGGATTTAAGTCACGTGACAATTTTTTTCGTATTCCTGACGGCAAACCCTTTCATTTGATACCCATATTATGGGGGTGGATTTCAAACAGCCAGTCCGCCATCTTGAATTTAAGTCACATGACTACTTTTTCGTATTCCTGACAGCAAATCCTTTCATTTGATACCCATATCACGGGGGGGCATTCCAAATAGCCTGTCCGCCATATTTGATTTAAGTTATGTGATTTTTTTTTTCGTACTCTTGACAGCAAACCTTTTTATTTTTGATACCTATATATCATCAACAATTTTCTACGTTTTGGAGGAAGTTACTAGGAAGTTTCGATTCTTCTTCGGTCGACTCTTCTTCATTTTTCTTTCTTTTTAAATACTTGCGGATTTTTCGACGAAAACCACCAGATCTTTTAATTTGTTTCACCTTCTCCATTGCATAAACTCATCCAATTTAAATTTCTAGTACAAATGCACTTAACTAAGGCACTTTTAAGGATAAAAACTCTAAAAACACGACTTCTCTATCAGTTTTCTAGACAAACTTAAAAATATCTAGTAAAGTATTTTATCTAGACTGAAGTATCTATAGAAAAAAAGATAGGAGTACCATTAGCTAAAATAGAATATCTGTAGAAAGTTTTGTCTTCAAATATATCGTTTTATCTATAAAACTACTTCAAAATAGGTACCTTTAGGCTTTTTTAACTATTTGTAGAGCATTTTATCTAGAAACTGTCGTTATAACTATAAACGTACTTAAAATAAGTGTTCTATAGAACAAATGCTCTTAAAATAATAAAGCTTTAGATAAAAAACTCTATAAGATTAAATGTTCTTTATCAAACCCATCTTTAGAAAGCCCGTATCTAAAGATTAACCCTGACTAGACAGTCTATAGACAGATTGGTTTTAAAACTTCCAGACTGTGTTACTTGGGCATAGGACTTGAGGCGTTTCCGTAAAACAACGTCTAATATTCACTACGGACCCACTTTTTTCTTCGTTCTTTTGCTATAAAACGTCTTATGTTGATATGGAACTCACTATATCGTGTATTAAAAGGATTATAAATATACATAACCTGTCATTTAACTGGTCTAGGGTGATATAATAACATACCAAAAAATCAAAATGTCAAGTATCGTAGTTTTAGAGTTACACAGAGATACACAAGTCAACAACTTCTACAAGCTCTACTGAAAACCATCAATCTTGCAAATCGGACTTTATTCTTCGGATGAGTCGATTTATATAGATGATTTTTGAGGAAATAAAAATTCAGCTGTGTGTGGGATTTGAACCCAAGTAAAGCAAGTAGTACTCAGAAGCCGAAACTTCTATCCCCTTGTTTGAACGTTTTACAGCAACAAATTTTTCTTTCCTCAAAACTAAACTAAACTCAAAACATAACTAAAAAAAAATAGAATTAAATACTTGTACTCTACATTTGTGTATGCAAAGTGCGATGCGAAAGTGGGGGGGAGCAATGTTCCAAAAAAAGTTAACATACTCGTATTTTTGTTCGGAATGGTTTTTGAGCAAACTATGCTAAGTATTTCAAATTAATAACAATACCAAGGTAACACAGTGGGAAGACAATCCCACCACACAATTCCCATACACAATGTCATTTATCCAAACCAAAATCACGTACCTACCTATTAAATAAAACCTCATCAAATCTAATCAATCGGCCAGAACAATACCAGTTATCAGAGTCGGTACATCAATCACATGAAAGCGGCAAATGGCCCATAAATACAGACTATACTGCTACATAAATTGAATATTAGCAAAACAATGCTCAATTAATATTCACGATAATTTTGATGAACGAAGCATTCACAATAGAACTGTTTAGCAATGCAGATCAGGTTTGTTAGACAAAAGGTAAAATATAGAGATTTAAAAATAAAAGTCGTCATAAATACGAGATTTTGGAATGTGCTAAAATAAAATAAAGATTGAATTAAGCTGGGTGATCAAAACGTACGTTTTTAACAAACAGTTAACAACGTGCGATTGGCAAGTCTACGTAGCAGGGATAGGCCATGGGTTGATAATAAATAATTAATTCAGTTGTTACAATTGCTATATAAACCAAATATAGCATTGATGAACACAGTGTAAATGTTACTGTAAAAGCTCGAACATGTACATTGTACATCTTAAAATTTATTCCTTAGTAAATTTTAGGATATAGAGGACACGGTACATGTTGAAAAATACAACATTATCATAACGTGGTGCAAGTAAGCGGGACTCCTATTTCCGCGTGCAAGGTTTAAAAAAACCTAACCAAACGGAACTCTGGGGGGCCCAAGGGATGTTTAAGAATTACTCATAGTTTTCTTCCTAAAACCAACATCTACCAACTGACAGCGTAAAACCTAGCACATACTGCATTCGAATGGTAAAAGCCCGTAAAAATCTAAAATACACAAGTCTATAAATCCTAAGACCTACTCTTAAATCTTAAGATTTATCATATTTCAAGCTTTTACTGTAACATAAACACGTCATAAAAATAACATCAACCCAGTTCATTGGGGTAGGTCCCTAAAATTAATAATTCATACTTTATATACCTAAGTTCGAAAAGAAACCAGACTATTAAAAACAAAAAACAACTTCCAATATTAGTTTGTATCGAAGAAAGAAAATGCAAAGTAATCTCAAATCTTTACGACCGAATCTCATTATTTTCTTGTACAACAAAAATATTTGCAATATTCAGAACAGTCTCCAATAACTCTTCAAAGATTTCAATTTATAATGGAAATACATTTCGTCAGAGTTACCTTATCTCGATATTTTTTCTGCTGGTTAAGATTTGAATAGATTTAACAAGCGAAACGACAGTGGATTTGCATATATTAAAGTTTTCGAAGAGGATGAATTGAGAATTGCTTGATTTGAGTATTAAAAAATAATTACTAGTAGTTTATAGCCAGCAACGTTATAGTAGTTTATGTAACTGGTACATAATGAGGGGTATTATACACGAGTGTGAGTTTATAAAACGAGCGAAGCGAGTTTTATAATAGTATCACACGAGTGGTATAATACCTAGTTATGTACAGTTTCATACACTACTTTATCTACTCTCATTGAACACGAACATATCAAATAAAAGATAAAAATTAATAAACACTAATAATCATCCACCATGTCATCCACCGAAACACAAACGTCAAAATCCCAACATTCCCTTAGAAAGCGCGCGCAGCCACAGATAAAAAAGTAAAAAAATGTATCTATGTTCAGTAATCTGTATCATAATGAAAAAAAATTAAATTATAACATTGTTTTGTTAGACAAACGGTGTTATAATTTAATTTTTTAATTTCATTACGATACTCTATGGTATAAAGTATGTCATTATAAACTCGTTTTGAGTTTTGTATTTCGAAGTTTACGATATGAGAGTAGATAAATATATTAACTTTGTTGTAACAAATAATCAAAACCAACCAAGGTAACAAAACTCGAGAAAAATCTCGATGACCACTATCAAAAATGTCCTCTGAAAACCTGTTGTTTTCCGTAATGAATTCGATAAAATCCGCCATGCGTATGGGCAATTGGCTGCCCGATATTAGCTTCCACTTTAATAGTTATTTGTTATACAAGAGTGCAAAGTTGCTTTTTAACCGCGTGCTCAATTTTGATGACCGAGCAAGCGAATGATTCTAAAATTGAATCACGAGTGCAACGAGTGATTCAAAAATTAGAATCATGAGCGGTAGCGAGGGAATCAAAAGAGCACAAGGTGAAAAATCTTTGCACTCGAGTGCAACACGTAACTTTTCATCCCACCTCAGCGAGGAAATGAGTAGATGCAAAAAAAGTTTAGGTAATAACTACTTACTACGTTATTATAGGTAAGTATTACAGAAAATAAAATATAGTTTAGTATGTTTTTAAGTTTCTTATTTTTATCTTGGTTTTTCTTAACAAATAAGTAGGACGTGAAAAGAAAACCGCAAAAGAAAAGTTCTGAGTCAAGAAGGTTCCGAGTCTGAGATTTTATTATGTCTGTGTGTGTGTCCATTTAAAATAAATGTTTTCTATTCTATTCTATTCTTTTTAGATTGTAATAAATTAATAGTAGATTACGCACCAAAGGATTCTGGTTCGGGATTCAAGTTAGCCCAATCGGCACCACAACAAGCGATCAGCTGTAGGGGTCAGCAGCCGCCTTTACTGGTACAACTCTTTGGTGCACGTGCATGTTCCAAATTCAATTTACTTTATCCACTAGAGGATAAAAACGGCTTTTACGCTCAGATATCGATGAGGAAAAATAGCCTTTCCGAGATGGGGGGATGAAAAAAATATTTTCACATTTTTTTAAATGTCTCAGTATTGTTTCAAAATTAATATTTTTTAATAACTATCAGTACTTTTAGCGCAAGATAGGTTGTTAATGATTTACAAAAAACCCTGTTGTATAAATACCAACTATATATTTGTTTAAAGTCACACATGCGTGTATCTTATTTATTATTATAGTAACGCACGATAATCGAGATACCGCCTCTGCCTTGGCCGGACCGCCATAGCCAGCCAGCCAATGCCAAAAGCCTTTTAACAAGCCTGCTAAGCTACTAGCCATGCCGTCATACTTCTACGAGATCAGGCCTGATCTTGTGAGAGGATGTGACGAAGGAGTCTTATTTACAGGAAATGATATGACAGTTGCTGCCACAGAGCATGTAACTGGGTTGTCTGTCTGACAGCCGTCAGCCATGGAAGATAAGATTTGTGCCTACTCTGCTAGTATTACATCGTCGTTGTTATGGTGAAAACGCACATCTAGCCGCACCGCAGTCTCATCAGTCCCCGCATTACGAATTCTTTGTATGAAGTTCTATGAAACCTCGCACACTTACCCGCATCGCAGTAGCCGCAGAATCGGTAAGAAAACGGACTGCGGAGACTGCGGTGCGCCTAGGTGTGCGTTCACTGTGGCCTACTCGTATCCTGAGATTCTTAATAATTTGGTAAAGCAAGGAAATATAACTAATTGCATTCATACCCTCTACAATTATTTACCACGCCATGATTCCTGAGTGTTACATTATTTATGTTACGAGACGTATCTACTACATTGCTCGGATCTATGTGAGAGTCACGCACCGGACTTGACGGTCCGTGCATAACCAATGGATTTGGACACGACTGACAGTTATTGATCAATTAATTTATGCGGACATACAATTGGATTGGCGTCTTGATTATTAATAACATGAGTTTAGATGTTACAGGTATATTGGTACAGGTGAATGATAGATAGAGGTAGGTATCGTATGCTAATCTAACGATGTCTATGAATAGTATTAAAAGCGATAGTTTTGATGATTGCATGGATATTTGCATGTTTGTTTACTCTTTCACATTATAACAGAACCGATTTGGATTGGAATTTGGTACAAAGACATGTTAAAGTCTTTTTTTTATGTTTTACCAGGTAACATCATCAAAAGAGTTCGCCCACCCGGGGCAGGACAGAAGGGACTGTCAGACTTGTACTGACTAAAATCTACGGTGTCCTTCAATAGCCCTTCACGCTAGATAGATAATACTGTGTCGCTACCGAGGATAAAGTCTAAAATAAATATGTATTATTCTGATTCTAAATCTAATCCTATTGTGTCCGTATTACGTTCCTATAGAATATTTTTTGCTATTAATATTTTTAAAATTGCTAGCAACACTGTTCATATAAAATACGATTTTTTCAAATGACAGTGGTTGTTTTCTTTTTAATAAAAAAGAAGTTTTAATTAAAGTCAAACATAAGCGTTGTTATAATAAATTATTTAATCACAACTAATTAAACATAACAAGCACTCCATAATGGAACTGGTTAATGTAAGAACGAAATTATCACTTTCATAATGAGTAAAATAACAGCATTACGCCTTAGACAATTTAAACATAATCTCGATCCAATCTCGGCGGCCCCTCTCCCTTTTAAGGGTAGTCATTCGCCCTTTACACGCTTACAAGCCACAATTTAATTATTCGCAAACACGCCGTCTTGATGTAGATGTAGGCATGGTTAGGTAGCGTCCATATACAGTGAAGTGGAGCGGGTACAAGTAACGCAATGCTTACCCGTTTTGCTAAGCTTTAACGTCATTTTGACGAACTATAGTTTCCGCCAGATAAGTGTGGAATAAAATACGTTGACCCCCGTGTACCAATATATTGCAATATTTCAAAACCATTCGAAAAAATTTAAAGAAAATGTCGTAAAACTATTTAAAGCAACGTACCGTGGTAAGATGCGATCTTGATCTTATATTTTATTTTGAAATTGAATTTTGACTCGCTGCTCGGCTCCTATTGTTCGTAGCGTGATGTTACATAGCCTATAACCTTACTTAATAAATGGACTATCCAAAACAAAAAGACTTCTTCAATTCGACCCAGTAATTCCTGAGGTAAGTGCTTTCAACCAAACAACTCAAACTTTATATAGATTGCTACTGGATTGCTAGGATACGGAATATTTCTCCTGTCAGTGGAAGTACTCCGCAATACACGTGAGTCGAGAAGAATAAACCATCGGTCAAGGTGAGAACATTAGGCCAGGTAAGTTAGATAGCGGGACTAAAATCGCCACTTCATCAATCAAAAAGTTGCTAAAAGTGTTCTTCATCGAGTTAGACACGTTCTTAATCTATTAGATTAGACACTTGAGCAATAGATTATGTATTGCTTTTAATAAAAATTCTTTTGCGTTATCTATAAATATAAAAGAACAGGGAAGAAATTTAATATTATTTCTTTTGACTCGACTACAGCCGAAACCGCTAAACGCAGAAACCTGAATTTTGGACAGCATTTGCAGTCTATCATGTAGATTGGCAATAAGACGGGATTTTGCGAAAATCATCCTCTAAGGCTGCTTTTCCACCAGAGATGCGCTATGCTACGTTGCTAAGGATGCGTTTGATATCCACCAATCATACTCAATATGTGTGTGTGCGTTATGAAAACAAATGAATATGATTGATGGATAACAAACGCATCCTTAGCAACGTAGCATAGCGCATCTCTGGTGGAAAAGCAGCCTAAGGGGGTGAAAAGGGGTGAAAACGTTTGTATGAAAAATCTTATTCCTTGGGTTTATAAACTTGAAACTTACCACGAATAAGAACACAAGTAAATAAATAAGATTAGCACCATAATTTTTTTAAAACTACCCTCCATTGGTAATCTAGGGGTTGTTAAAGTTTGTATGGAAAAATCATAACGCGTGAGCTGATGAATTTGAAAATCAGTATTTATATACTAGATAAGAATTAATCAAACACGTGTTTTTGGATTTTTCGAAAATCACCCCCCTAGTTGGTGAAAAGGGATATTCAAGTTTTAAGGGGAGGATATTAAACCACTAAATGTAGAAACCTGAATTTTGAATGATAGTTGCAGTTTGTAATGTAAGTAAGCATTAAGGCGGCGCTAGTCGCGAGCTCGAACTCACTGGCAGGCATGGTCAAAAACCATGATATTTCACCGGAAATCGAGCCATATTGTTCATGTGTCCACGAGCGTCATCCTCCCGTGGAGAAAACAGGGGAAAACTTATTTAGTGAGATGCGCGATCATTCAGAGTAAAAGGCGCGCGTAAAAAAATACGAAAAAGCCTTTGGCTGTTGGGGTTTTATGAAAAAAACCACTGCACCAATTAATTTCAAATAAAATTTATTAAATTCTTCGATAAATTTGCTGTGTCGGTACGGACTTCGTTTTGGAAATTTGATGCTTCTTTAGCTTCTAATTTACACCTAAAATGTGTTAAAATTAGCAAAAAAACGAATCTTTAGAAGCTCGTAACTTTTCAATAGCTTCATATTTTACAATTCTGCTTCCGTACAGACAAAATTAATAATGAGACAAAACGATACCATGTTTAATTTTGGATGTACTTTGTCAAATAGTGGAGTAAAACCCCAACGAAGTTTCTATGGAAAAATGTTGACTTGTTTGACCTTAAGAAAAGATATTGCGAAAATCTACCTCTAAGGGGGTGAAAAGGGGTGAAAACCTTTGTATGCAAAATCTTATTCTTTGGGTTTATAAACTTGAAACTTGGTACGAATGTGAGTATAAGTAAATAAAAAAGATGGACACTATTCTTTTTTCAAAACTACCCTCTATTTTTGGGTTTTTCGAAAATCACCCCCTAAATTGGTGAAAAGAGTAAGTTTTAAAAAGGGAAGGATTTTACAACTTGCTTCGATGAACTCAAAACTGGGCATAAAGTATCTCTCAATCGAATAAAAGATGCGTAATGACCCCTAGCGGGGTGAAAATCGGAAAATCAGTTGTCTTCTACGATTGATCGTTTGTATTGTATTGAATAGGCTCCAAAACTACTAGAGCATTTTTAGATTTTCCATAAGTATCCTATAAGTAGGGTGAGTGGGAATTAAATTCACTGAGTTCGAAGTTAGAAACACGCGCAGACGAAGTCGCGGGCAAAGTGCTAGTTTTTTATATAGGACTGCCAGTAAAGCAATTATAGGGTAACTTGTCGGGCACATCTCCGCCCCGCTACCGCTGATGCTTTGCATTCCCCAGAGGTACGAGTATCATACAAATGTAAGCAGTTCAACCCAGAAACAGTACAACGTAAGTTTCCTCAATTCGTATTTGGAATTACTTTGTACAACACAATCTACTATATAAAAATAAGTCGGCTTTTCCTTCCTGACGCTATAACTCCAGAACGCACGAACCGATTTCCATGGTTTTGCATTCGTTGGAAAGGTCTCGGGCTCCGCGAGGTTTATAGCAAAGACTGGTGGCGTAACGGAGTTCGCCGGGTTTGCTAATAATGTTATAAACACAGAATTACATCTATAAAACTTTAGAGACAATTCTTAGAATGCCAAAATAAATGCTTATAGTTTCTAGCTAATCATTTAACATTACTAGTTTAAACACCAATTTGAATGCATTAACTGTTTCTTTATAGATCTTATAGTAGTCTATAGTCAACGGTAGTGTTTCGTTCAAAAATTTAAGGTACTCGTATCTACGGAACAGCGCATCCGTTTCATTGGATTTTCTCCTATAAGAATTTTCCCCTAAACTTATTGGAACGCCATCGCAACAGATTGTTATCATTAAATGGAATAGAATTGATACCGTTGACGATTCATTTAACCAACAACCACCTTCATTATTACTAAGAAGGCTCATTTTAACCGTCTGTTTCGCATACATCTTCTTATTTAGTAAATTATAATGATTATACAGTTGGCTTAGTAAGATTTTAAGGTATTAACTAATCTTTTTTGAAAAATCTTTGAGAAAGTAAAATTATCACTAAACTATCCACCACATTTTCTTTTGTAATTCTCTAAGCCTGATTAAAACTAAAATTCGAAGAAAAAAATATTAAAAATTCATAAATTATCAAAGCGCCTTTCTAACAAGCCGAATTTGTGAAATTCAAACTGGTAAATTCAAAATCTGTTATCATTAAAGACTAGTACCTTGTTTTTTTTTTGTTAATTTAACATTATAACCTCTACTTCACCTCTATCTTGAAACGATGGACCAACTTAATTCTAAAATAAATAAATAATACATAATGTCCCGAAAAGATAAAATAATCTGTAATCGCATTTTATTTCCAATATAACAAGCAAAGTTCATCGGACACTTTAAAACGATATCCAATATCCCATTTTATCAAAATGTAACTTTCCTCATTACAGAGCTGTAAAATAAGTCCCGAAGTAGAAACAATTTTTAACAGCACAAAAATATACGACCCAGAAATATTTTAACGTTTTTAAACAAATTACAACCAAAATTATGTCGTTATTTTTTTCGTCGGTTCACTCTTGAGTATTGACACTTGAGACAGTGGTCGTGGTGAGCATGTTGCAGCGAGACATCGTACCCTATTTTATTGTCATTGTACGCTATAGTAAGAAAAAGGACCACCTCCCTTGCTGGTCGGATATGCTCTTCTGCCACCACGCGTCTTCCCAGATCTGTGGGACTCCCCTCTGCTGCCGTTTTTTCCCACTAGTTCTACAGTAGAACTAATGGTTTTTTTTTCTCACTAGTTCTGCGATATTTGGTAGAACAAAATAGTAGAACTATTGGGATTCTCTATTCCCACTTGTTCTACTGATCTAAATCTAGTAAAATGTCAAAAAGACGGAGCACAGCTTCGCGGTCCTCCTACTTCTGGGTGGTTTGAAAAAATTTACTACTAAGGGGATCCCTTCTAATTCCTTCGAATAGCTTCTAACCTAACCTGTCCGAGTCGGGGTGGATGGCCCCAGTCGTTTTTACGGATTTTTTTCTCAGTGCCCCTTAGAACTAGAACTTGTTCTACTGTTCAGCAGAACAAGTGGGAATAGAGGATTCTCAAGCCGCGTACAGACATCGCGAGGCGTGCGACACGAATGGTTCGTCTCGCATGCCTCGGGCTGTGTGGACGTGTGTGCTCACAGTGAGCATTCGCGCCATACGATCGTTGCGAACGCCGCCTCAGTACGAGCCGTGCGCTCCGGACAGGTGTTGTTTGCTTGCTCAGCTTGAGCATGTTTCGTTCGGGACGCACGTATAAATGTACCATCGTATGCCTCAGGTTGAGGCATGCGAGACGAACCATTCGTGTCGCACGCCTCGCAATGTCTGTACGCGGCTCAATACAGTTCTACTATTTTGTTCTACCTATCGTAGAATAAAATAAGTGAGAAAAAAAACCCTCCTTTTGACTTTGCCGTAGTCGGGTAAAAATACAAATAATTAATTTATAGAAGCATAGTATTTTTACTTCATCCTGTCATCATTTCATAAACGGTTATATCATAGAGTACTTCGGATTTAAATTGGAAAAAAAATGTAGTAGTAAATTATGAATTGTCCCTGTGTCCAGGCAATTGGAACATTAATTTATGGTAGGATAAGCTATGAAAATAAATAATTGGCTTTTAACGTAAGATAACCAACCACTTTGATCACAATTTATTGCTTACTGAAAGTAAGTAAATAAACACTGAAAGTAAACAAGTCCCGACCTCACTCAAAAGATTTTAAAGAGGTCTTTTAAAAATATTCTTTTGAAAAAATCCTAAGCAAATAAAAGCGTTTTTTCTATATCACTTTTCTGGCTTTACGCGAAGTATGGCTTCTGCTCATGCCAATAAACACTTGACGACAGTGGCTATCTGTCAGACCTCAAGACGAGTGCTGCCACGCGATAATATGCCTTATCGCAACATAGGTAAGAGTCTTGAGTGTAGATCTTTGTGAAAAAGATTCGTGGTTTTCAGAATCGAATTGTATCAACTCTGACTTTGTATTTTCTCTTGTGAAAATCTTACAAACATAAATGGTAGTATGTAAAAAATCGTTCTTATTTAAGTACAACACATTGTAAAATAAATATCATGCCTGTAATTCCAACGGTTAGGCAGAGGTCTTCCTAACACATAAAGGCGCACCCTCACTGCGAGCGTTCACCTGTAATGTAACAATATATGGTTGACCGAGCTTCGCTCGGTTTTTAAAATGTCTATATCTTGGGAACCGAGCTTTTCTCGAACCTGGGACCTTCATAAATCGATTCCTTGAGCCGAGAAACCCCTAATCTGTAACTTTCATGAACATTCTTGGAGCCGTTTCCGAGATCCTGATTATATATAAATAAATATATAAGAATCGCTCGTTGAAAGATATGTAACATAAATGTGCGCAATTTGATGCTCTATTGCCATGTCTTCGAATGTTACATTACACGTGAATACTCCCGGTGGGGGAGCGCCTTAAGTACATTTTGCCAGCTGAAAGTCCCATGTAATGTGGGCTAGTCTTTTGCCGTCAACGTAAACTTCTAATGCTGTTCAGCTACTGAAAAATTACTGATGAAAAAACCAAATAACACTCATGCCCGATCTGAGAATCGAATCCGAGGATCTCTTGCTAAGCAATCGTGCTTGTGACCACGAGACCAAGGGACAGTCAGCGTTAAACACTTAGGGGCTTTACCCATGACGCGATTCGACCGATTCCAACTAGAAGTGAAAATCAGCCTTACTGCTAAGAAATAATGATGCAATTCGATTGACTTGACGTCGTGGTGGCGATCGTGTTTTGTTTTTCATCTACCAATAATAATTATATCAACGAGTTTTATATCGTAATGGTAAAGTTGATTTTCACTTCTAGTTGGATTCGGTCGAATCACGGCCCATCGCGCCTTGGGGAAACTCCCTTATTACAACTATACTGTGACGACTAAGAAATGTTCTCAGATCCGTAAAAAAAAAACAAAAGTTCGATGTAAGGTATATTAAAATTCACCAATTTCTTAAAAGATTCATTCTGTAAGAATTGATTTCGGATATAAAGTGCGTCCATCCTGAAAGAAACGTAAAATTTTAATTTATTTATTCATCATAGTACGAGTATAACTAATAGAATTTTAAATGAATTAAACGATGAATTAAAAAGAGATTAATAAAGGGGATTTTGAATTATAAATATGAATATAAAACCATGGTTTAGCATTTATTAACAGTTCGTCAGTTAGAAGAGTTGAAGTATTTTGAAAGCAGATGAGATATATTTCTTTATTCAGCACGCTACTATAATAGGGTAGTTTCCAGGGTCAAAATAATTTACATTCTATTTAGTCCGTATTTTAGATTATAAAAAAATATTGGACTCGTATTTTTTCTTTTTTCGATTAAACAAAAAAGAACAAAGATAATAGCCTTTTTAAGTTACCTGTGACGTCACTCTGCGCGTAAAATGCCACGCATCGTGACGTCACACGTAACTTTAATAGGCTATATCTTTGTCATTTTTGGTCTAATTTACAAATAAAAAAAATACGTGTCCCTTATTTTTGGATAATCTAAAAGACGGACTAGGTAATTACATTTTTTTAGGCAACTAGCCTATTATACAAGTTTAAAAAAATGTTTATTCATAACACTACAGCATGGAGAACCGCGTAAAAATGTACAAAAAATACCAAAATGGCTAAACCTTTTACAAAAAGTGATAGCAAGATTAGCGCAGAGGCTGAAGCCATCGGCTTTTTGTGCCACGGACGAGGCTTTTCCCAGCTTACCGTACGTAAAATACATTTGCATGACCTACGCATTTTACCTTTTTTTCTTTGTAATTTTATGTAGAGCTTTCTTGTAATCTACAGAGAGAAATAATCGACGCAGTAAACGTTGAACGGTGGCTCGATTGGGAAGAGCGTCGTGTCATCATCATCAGCAGCCTATAATGTTCCCACTGTTGGGACACAGGCCTCCTCTCTGTGAGAGGGAGTGGGTCATAATTCACCACGAGGGCCCAGTGCGGGTTGGTGGAGTGTACCGTGTTATAAATAAAAAAGTAGTGAATAGTTTCGTACTTGACACTACTTTGAGAACAAATAGCCGAAACAAACTCAGAGGTCACTGCCTCTTTTAAAGTCTAGACATATTGGTCATACAAGGAACATGTAGGTTAGGGACTTTATCCATGGCGCAATGCGACTGATTACAACTACAAGTGAAAACCAACCTTGCCACTAAGAAATAATGATGCAATTCGATTGACTTCGCGTCGTCATGGTGATCGTGTTTTGTTTTTCATTTACCCTCAAATAACAAAATGTTTCATGACATTTATGTAGTAGTAGGTAAGGTTAAGGGCGTACGGCAAAGCGAAAGCATCGTTTGATGAGTCGGAAAAGTTGCCACGCACCGCCACCAGCAGGCGCCAGTATCGCAAAATTAACGCAATCCAAAGTTTTATGTATTTCATTTCGTCAACTTCGACATTTCATAAAGTGTTCCCTTTACGCAAAATACATGTATTACTCTAGTAGAAATATTTTAATATAAGGATGTCGAAACATTTACCAAAACAAAATGATAGAAATCTTTATTGATGTGGATTAATATTTTGTGAATATTTTTATCATTCACAGTCTTAAATTTATTTTATAATATTTTGATGTCCCGAGATTACGAACAAAACTACTATTTTGGTAGAAAATTAATGATAATTGGCATACCTTACGAAAGTGACAATACCCAATTATCGTTAAGCCCGAAACACACGCGCGCACGGGTATGGGCGTGTGCGTTGTGTTCCACGCGCGCCGGAAAATGTGACAGCACAATAACGGGGCTCCCCCTTAGAGGGTCTACCTGGGTCGCGGACAAACGAATACAATACCGTGACCCCAGAACGTAAAAGGCTATTGAAATAAATCGTAGATTTTAGTAAGTATTCCGAGTCTGACAGTCCCTCCCGCCCTGCTCTGGGTAGGAGGACTCATTCGATTATTTTACCACGCTAAAAAAAGCCCCAAACACACGCTCCTTTTACTATCGTGCGTTCACAAAGCTGGTTGCGTGATATCTTTATATGTTCGAGAGTGGAAAGCTAAGGATGCTTGACGCCCTGTTCTCCACCATCTGGTGTTTGTATTAATTTTTGATGCATTTCGATGTAATGACAGACACAAGCGCTGCGTAAAATGGACATTAGTCGAGCAGCGGCGTGGATTTAGTAGTTTTTTACTCATATGAGGTACAGGTATAGTAGAACAGTTTAATGTCAGAACCTCTTCTATACATATAATAAAACTGTAGAAATTATAAATAAATCTTCATTCTATAATATCTTATCCACAGTATTTTTTTGGGACAAGGTTTTAATATCACTTTTCTGATAAATGAAACCTTTAGAGATATTATCTATCGACTCCAAAAGCATGAGCCCAGTACTGATCTTTTATACTCCAAAGCAATCAATAGAGCGAGAAGCAACTTCTACCGAACACGCGGTGAGACAGCAATGACCACCGATTTTTCATCATAGTCGCAGCATTATACTATAGGCGATATTTAAATCATGCAATGTGGACCATTTGGAATTGGTTCAAAAAACCGGTTTTAAACGCCCAAATTGAAAACATTGCGCCTCAGGGTGGTGGGTGCTATGCCTTATTTGTAGTTGACAAGTAATTTTGAAGTATTCAAAATGACAACAGCAGTTTTCATTTAATTTATTTTATTCCTGTTTCTTCGAAATTGTTAAAATCTGTGACGAAACTAAATAAATAATAATAAAAGTGAAGTGCTTCTTATCCTATATCGCAGTTTGATACGATTAGAAGTTGTTTTCAGTTACATACTATCTCAAATTGTTGACTGCAAATCAGTGCATTTATCATTAGTTCATGTGAAATTGTATTTAGATGCATAAATATTAGATGGGAGGGGGATGGACACAGAGGAACCATCCGACAACAATAGTACGATATCACGATAGCATTGATATAATATCACTGTGAGTAATTTATTATATTGATAGGAACAATTCGTAATGTATAGAATCATACGTATTCTAACATTTCCCTTGTTTGCTCTGTAAGGGTCGTCAGGAATTTCCTGCGATGATTTTCAGTAAGTTTGGTTTATTTTATTCTTGATTTATTAATGAAAATAATTTGTTATTGAAAAAAGAAAGTTTACGTGACTTATTTACAGTCATGTCCGTTTACAATCACGTCCCATTGAACACATCGAAACATAGTTTTGAATAATCTATAAGCCTACGTATCATTCGTTTGTATTTTCTCGATCTTTTTATCCATTACCAATTTTATTATTACGAAAATCTGACAGCCGCGATCTGAAAAAAAGTGTCACAGGTCTAGCCTGTAAGAGCCACGCTGGCTGACTGATTCGTCAAGGAACGAAAGTGATGACACTACTTGTAAAAGGCAAAAGATGAGAGGACGATAGTGAATGTGTGCTCAGAATAAAACGGCGTATGTGCCCAAACATATTGACGTCTTTTTATGAATTAAAATTGTTATTAATTGAAAAACTATCTTTACAGAATTTAGATAGTGGTATTCTCTACAATTTAAAGTAACATCTTTTCCATAACTCATAGTAGTTATGCCATAAAGTCCAAAAAAGAAAAAATATAGACCTAATTTTGCATTTTTTTTGTATCGAGAAAATTTCAATGAATCGTGTTTTCAACTTTGTGAGAATTTATATCATATAGTCAATTACTATATTCCAAGTTTTAAGATCTGTAGTCCATATACGTACGAAGAAAAGTAAAAAATAAAAAGCGTATTTTTATTGACCCATCACCTTAATTCTCACTTGTAGTTGGAATCGGTCGAATTATGGGTGTGGGTATAGTCTCTTAGTGTCTGGTCTTTTGATAAAAGATCCACACAGATTTGAGTGGACCTGCCCAGTCAGTGCAAGCATTTGTAAGTTTATCGTCTAGTTCGACTTAAAACTGGAGAAGCTCAACGACACGCCGAAAAATACCAAAGTAAAAACAGTAAGCCGCATAAGTTATTAAAATTGTCAGAAACTCAATTTAAAAAAAAAAGCGTGACTAACATAAGGGTGCTTGTACACGGTGCATGGTGCATACTCGCGGGGTAACCCGCATCTTTACTTGCGCGGGTTACATGCACCGTGTACAAGCACCCTTAGTCCTCGCATTCACAATAAATTAACAGATACTAACCGAGACCCACGATCAGGACGATGAACATCCATATTAGTACAATGGCGACTGGGTACTGTCCTTCCACGATCAACACCAGCGGTATGACAATAGCTAATAATAGTTGTACACACAAGTACACAATACTAAGCCATATGTAATAAGACATTAGGTCTGGATTCTCCTGAAAATTAAAGTAAGAATCAGAAACATTATAATTAATATTAAAATCCCCTTAGTCCAGGACAACGACGATACAATACTAGACTCCTAATAACAGGCGACCGATGTCTGTCAACACATTAGGCAAAAAAGTCTTATATTCGTCTTATTTCGACCAATCCTGTGAGCCGTAAACATGCGTTGAGACAGCACAGACCTTGAGTTAGCCAATCACAACGCAGTACCCCGTCCCCCTCGCTTACGTAGTACCTCAGCAAGTTGACAGAATACTTTTTGTTCTTTAGATCGTGCATGCGGATTCTAGTATTATATCGTCGTTGGTCCAGGATTTGAATAATTTGATTATCGGACCATCTTTCTGTATAATATAATTATATTAATATTTCTCAAAATGGCAAAATAAATGTTCAAAAATGATTTTTTGCTACATTTTTGTATTTTTTTATTTGTGTGTATTATTCTTATATCTAACTATCTTGCATAACATGAAAAAAAAAATAGTTGAACGGAGAGAAAAAAAGAGAAAAAATCTAAGATTTGTAAGAATTACGTAGAAAATTCAATTTTGATCATTTGCCATTTTGCGAATTAGGCTTTTAGAGAATTGGTCATTTTGCGAACTTGTCCTTTTGCGACTAGATTGCCATTTTTTTTTGACTAGGTTGTGAATTAGGGTTTTTGCGCCTAAATTCATCGGCCATCGGTCCTTTGACAAACAGTTTGCTGCTTACTCTGCAAGCTATGTCGGTTACTACAGTTCTTTTTTCTAGTAATCATTATAACTATCGATGTGTTTACGTTTTCCTAGCCTGTTCTTTCCACTTCTCACAAAACGTCCTTTTCTGTTTCAATCGGAACCTATCCAATTCATATCCCAACTTCATTCTTGAGTCATCTATTCTCTCTCTAAACTGGAACAGAATCATCATCTGCCTAGCCTTTTCCCAACTATATTGGGGTCGGCTTCCAGTCAAACCAGATTCAGCTGGATATCAGTATTTTACATGGAGCGACTGCCTGTCGGACCTCCACAACCCAGTAACTGGATAATACGATACCCCTTGGTAAGACTGGTTGTCAGACTTTAGAGCTTCTGACTAACAGTAACGACTGTCAAAGATCTACAAATGACAGCCGGGACCAACGGCTTTACGTGCTTTCCGAGGCACGGAGGAAACTCGCTATGATAGATGGTCACCCATCCACAGACCAACCTCGGCAAGCGCGGCTTAACTCGGAAGATCGGCTTGTGCGGCTGTGATTATTTAGCCACGAGCTCCTACTAAACTGGAACAGAATCAATCCAGCATAATCCAAATCATTCAAACAGCAAACATGGAAGAACTGTCCATCCAGTTACAAGGTAACAAGATCCAAGTAACGGAATACCATGTTAGGGAATAAAATATATTATCTCGAAATACATTTATTTATGAATTTGATCCTATTACTGTTGTTCAGATCTCAGTACGCCTACGTCAAAGAAAAAAATAAAATATATTAATCTGACTACTTTTCTCAGAAATCTTGTCGACTATTAAGGCTGTGTTTCCACTAGAATACGCGAGGTTGCTGGGCGGTGGGACGTGGGAGGATACGTAGCGAAGCTTTGTAACGGTACGAGTGGTCCATTTTCACTAGAATGGAAATTGGCTAGGCTTCTGAGCGATGCGAGGCGAAGGAATTCTCTGAAACGATGCACAGATGATCCGATGAGCTGTGCGTGAAGGTATATCTGTTACAGCTAATACCCGAAGTGCGGTTAAGGGCGTACGGCAAAGCGAAAGCATCGTTTGATGAGTCGGAAAAGTTGCCACGCACCGCCACCAGCAGGCGCCAGTATCGCAAAATTAACGCAATCCAAAGTTTTATGTATTTCATTTCGTCAACTTCGACATTTCATAAAGTGTTCCCTTTACGCAAAATACATGTATTACTCTAGTAGAAATATTTTAATATAAGGATGTCGAAACATTTACCAAAACAAAATGATAGAAATCTTTATTGATGTGGATTAATATTTTGTGAATATTTTTATCATTCACAGTCTTAAATTTATTTTATAACATTTTGATGTTCCGAGATTACGAACAAAACTACTATTTTGGTAGAAAATTAATGATAATTGGCATACCTTACGAAAGTGACAATACCCAATTATCGTTAAGCCCCAAACACACGCGCGCACGGGAATGGGCGTGTGCGTTGTGTTCCACGCGCGCCGGAAAATGTGACAGCACAATAACGGGGCTCCCCCTTAGAGGGTCTACCTGGGTCGCGGACAAACGAATACAATACCGTGACCCCAGAACGTAAAAGGCTATTGAAATAAATCGTAGATTTTAGTAAGTATTCCGAGTCTGACAGTCCCTCCCGCCCTGCTCTGGGTAGGAGGACTCATTCGATTATTTTAACACGCTAAATAAAGCCCCAAACACACGCTCCTTTTACTATCGTGCGTTCACAAAGCTGGTTGCGTGATATCTTTATATGTTCGAGAGTGGAAAGCTAAGGATGCTTGACGCCCTGTCCTCCACCATCTGGTGTTTGTACTAATTTTTAATGCATTTCGATGTAATGACAGACACAAGCGCCGCGTAAAATGGACATTAGTCGAGCAGCGGCGTGGATTTAGTAGTTTTTTACTCATATGGGGTCCGGGTATAGTAGAACAGTTTAATGTCAGAACCTCTTTATAAATAAATCTTCATTCTATAATATCTTATCCACAGTATTTTTTTGGGACAAGGTTTTAATATCACTTTTCTGATAAATGAAACCTTTAGAGATATTATCTATCGACTCCAAAAGCATGAGCCCAGTACTGATCTTTTATACTCCAAAGCAATCAATAGAGCGAGAAGCAACTTCTACCGAACACGCGGTGAGACAGCAATGACCACCGATTTTTCATCATAGTCGCAGCATTATACTATAGGCGATATTTAAATCATGCAATGTGGACCATTTGGAATTGGTTCAAAAAACCGGTTTTAAACGCCCAAATTGAAAACATTGCGCCTCAGGGTGGTGGGTGCTATGCCTTATTTGTAGTTGACAAGTAATTTTGAAGTATTCAAAATGACAACAGCAGTTTTCATTTAATTTATTTTATTCCTGTTTCTTCGAAATTGTTAAAATCTGTGACGAAACTAAATAAATAATAATAAAAGTGAAGTGCTTCTTATCCTATATCGCAGTTTGATACGATTAGAAGTTGTTTTCAGTTACATACTATCTCAAATTGTTGACTGCAAATCAGTGAATTTATCATTAGTTCATGTGAAATTGTATTTAGATGCATAAATATTAGATGGGAGGGGGATGGACACAGAGGAACCATCCGACAACAATAGTACGATATCACGATAGCATTGATATAATATCACTGTGAGTAATTTATTATATTGATAGGAACAATTCGTAATGTATAGAATCATACGTATTCTAACATTTCCCTTGTTTGCTCTGTAGGGGTCGTCAGGAATTTCCTGCGATGATTTTAAGTAAGTTTGGTTTATTTTATTCTTGATTTATTAATGAAAATAATTTGTTATTGAAAAAAGAAAGTTTACGTGACTTATTTACAGTCATGTCCGTTTACAATCACGTCCCATTGAACACATCGAAACATAGTTTTGAATAATCTATAAGCCTACGTATCATTCGTTTGTATTTTCTCGATCTTTTTATCCATTACCAATTTTATTATTACGAAAATCTGACAGCCGCGATCTGAAAAAAAGTGTCACAGGTCTAGCCTGTAAGAGCCACGCTGGCTGACTGATTCGTCAAGGAACGAAAGTGATGACACTACTTGTAAAAGGCAAAAGATGAGAGGACGATAGTGAATGTGTGCTCAGAATAAAACGGCGTATGTGCCCAAACATATTGACGTCTTTTTATGAATTAAAATTGTTATTAATTGAAAAACTGTCTTTACAGAATTTAGATAGTGGTATTCTCTACAATTTAAAGTAACATCTTTTCCATAACTCATAGTAGTTATGCCATAAAGTCCAAAAAAGAAAAAATATAGACCTAACTTTGCATTTTTTTTGTATCGAGAAAATTTCAATGAATCGTGTTTTCAACTTTGTGAGAATTTATATCATATAGTCAATTACTATATTCCAAGTTTTAAGATCTGTAGTCCATATACGTACGAAGAAAAGTAAAAAATAAAAAGCGTATTTTTATTGACCCATCACCTTAAACCTAGGTGTATCCTTCCTTCACAGGACCAAGTCGACGGAGCCCCGCTTCGCAAGGCTCCTACATCTGCGTGGTTAAAGAGTAAAAAAAACACGAAGAGGATGATCTCTTCTAACCTAAATTGTCCGAATCGGGGTGCCAGCAAGTCCCGAGGTTAGACCTAATTCTATCCGGCTAAACCTAGTTCTAACCGAAGATAAGTAGGATACACCTAGGTTTAACCGCATGTGGTTGGTTGCACCTAGGTTTAACCGGCTACATCATCATCATCATCAGCCGGAAGACGTCCACTGCTGAACATAAGCCTCCGGCTACACTTAGGTGTAACCGCAATTCGGGCTTTAACTGTAACATATGGACTCATTAATTAATTAATAAATATTAAAGTGTTTATTTTTTCGACTGAGCCATATTTCTGTATACTATAACGTATACTTCTGTTCGCGTCCCGTCCATCCCTAGCAAATCCCTCGCCCACATTCTTGTCTTGTTTTGAATGACAAAAACCTCTCTCCTGAGTCGTTCCCACTAGAGCTACGCTAAGCGCTAGCTATGCTAGGGAAATGAAGTGGTACCATTTGTTCTTTTAACATATCTCTTGTTACGCATCCTATAACATTTCTAGTGGAATTGTCAGCCTTAAAGGAACCATTACCTAGCATTAAGTTCACATAATATATAATATCATTATCTACTAATAAATTGGTTCACAGATATTATTGAGTGCCATTAGAAGCCGA
The DNA here is from genome assembly GCA_036375495.1 of Agrotis segetum. Taxonomy (NCBI): domain Eukaryota; kingdom Metazoa; phylum Arthropoda; class Insecta; order Lepidoptera; family Noctuidae; genus Agrotis; species Agrotis segetum. The sequence goes on from JAQSVV010000068.1 coordinate 8,230,097, forward strand.
TAATAGAAATCACGAACCGCATTTTCGGATCAAAGGGGTCATTAAACCCAATCAAATATGGTTACGGATCCTGTTTCAGCTTATTGCGGTGGAGAGATAATTTTAGGAATTCAATGTTAGTTGGGGCTTGGACATAGTAATAATTATGAGCTCTGAGTTAACTGAATATTACTCGATTCTAATTTATTGAACCTCAAGACTTCAGGAGTGAAAGTTAAAATATAGTCATATCCTGTAGTCTCTTTGATTAGAGGGTATCAAATGATTTCCAGCAAATTCGTAGACATAATAATATAATATAATAATAATAATAATATTCCACAACTATCACACAACGCCATCTAGTCCCAAGCTAAGCAGAGCTTGTGTTATGGGTACTAGACAACTGATAAACATACTTATATATTTCTAAATACATACATATTATAGATAAATTACACCCAGACACAGAACAAATGATCGTGCTCATCACACAAATATTTGTCCTGGGTGGGAATCGAACCCACGACCTCCGGCATAGCAGTCAGGGTCACTAACCACTAAACCAACAGGCCAGTCATTCTTCTTATCTGACGCTATAAATGTCTTCTGTTAATTGCTGACGCTATCCTCTTAACCACCTTTACGAGTATAGCGCTTACACTTTCCATAGCGTGTTTTGTTAAGATTTTTCTATACTGATTTTAACTATAGCAGTTGAGGATAGCATTTTCAATAAGAGATTTTTACTACTAAAAACTGTAATCCATCCATTGGGGGATTGGAACTGTCACTCCTCCATACAGGTTATACTTTAACATAGCTAGGAGATCAGAACTGTACCCACTATAATTGTGCTTTCAGCCCTAGGTGGAACACCGTAAGACTCGTACTGGCTAAAATCTACGGCGTTTCTTCCACAGCTCTTTACGTTCCAGATAACCGGGACACCTGTTAAAAATTACGCGTTTTAACAGGTGTCCCGGTTATCTGGAACGTAAAGAGCTGTGGAAGAAACGCCGTGGATTTTAGCCAGTACGAGTCTTACGGTGTTCCACCTAGGGCTGAAGGCCTCAATTGAGGGAAAAAAGTACTCACTTGTATGATCAAATCTGTGTATGGACTAGGAATAAACAAGACATCAGTACCCTTAGCACGAATTTTCAGTATTTAAGACGTAAAGTAAACTGGTACTTTGACAATTTAAAATTGTCAATTTTCAAGGAAAAAAGAAGTTCTTTCTTCGCACACCGGAGGCTCTGTTCCATTTTTTCATACACAAACGCTGTAAATACTGGAAAGACCTTGGAAAAATGAACAAATGGACTTTTAGTACTTACATCTAACGCAGCCATAAGCAGCAGTACAGACGCGAGCACAAACATAACAGTGACGATGACGAATATTGATAGAATCACGACCAGTACTAGCGTAGTGGCTGTCAAGTTCTTTCTGTCCTTTACTAGCAACATCGCTGCACATGTGAAGCCGAATAACTGAAACAAAGAACATTTTTAAAGCATTTACTTTTATTATTAACTAGCTTAGCCCGCGACTTCGTTCCCGTGGATGTCGGAATTTAACAATGTATTTTTAGTGCGAAGCGCTTAATTATCGCCACGTTTTTTATTTATAAATCATATCGTTTTCATAAAAACCCTATATTTAGAATTTATTTAGATTTTTCAAGAATATTTGACGTGTTTGTAATAAACTCGGTTACTATCTTGATCGCGATTTTTGTTTGTAACCAATGAACGACCGACTCTGCCTGACCGCATCTTAAATACTCGTATGTCCAATCAAAAGCAGCGGTCAAAAAAGGAATGATATTTGGATTTAGATAGGGTATTAATTTCGGGCCTAAGGCACCAACACGTACGCCCACGACGACTGACGTCGCAAGACGATCTCCGGCCACCATAGGCGCGGGCATGCGGGCGGCGAGTAAAAGGCAACTCGCTGTCCTACCATGGACCATGCCCGGGTCGACGGCGCGTTGTGTTCCATGCGCGCCTCAGATGGCCTTTGTAACCTGATTGAGACGGCCAAAGCCTGCCGGGGTCGCGGAACTTAACTCGTTACCGTGACCCCGGAACATGAAGGACACCATGGATTTTAGTCAGTACGAGTCTGACAGTCCCTTCTGCACTGCACAGGGTGGGAGGTCTCATTTGATGATTTTACCACGATAAAAACTTTTTTTTTATCGTGGTAAAATCATCAAATGATTGGGTTGTCATCAAATTGTTAACCCTTAACAATTTTCTTTACAAAACGAAGACGAGTGACCATGGTTGAAGCACGTGCCGACAGTCACAGCAGACTGTACTTATATCTTGTGTTTGCTTAATAAATCTCCGCCAGTTGTAATATTGGGGATTTTCCTTACTAAACCTAGTAATAAACCTATTAGATAGTGATGGAGGCTGTTGCGGAGCCGATGGATGAAAGACTTTATTTAATTAGATTTTTATTGTTCGGATTTTCTGCGTCTGACGGGGTCTATGACCGCTGGGAATTCTAGTCTTTGAAAACCTTTACTTCTTGTTTTGATAAAATATTTTAATTATACTCGTAATAAGAAAATGTTTGTATTTTTTTTTTGTAAGTACATATGTTGTTTGTGACGAATAGCCTAGTCTACAAAACTAAATTATCAGCAAATTGTACTTTAATTTTCGAACTGTTCATGCGGCCATCTTCTTTTGGGTGAGTTGCGACCATTTTTATCGCTTCATTCTGCCGTTCACAGCCGAAGGCATCTGGTAGCTATTTTTTATATAAATTATTATCGTTATACCTTGGTTACCCCGTTTGTTTTGACATGGTAAAATCATCAGATGAGTCCTCCCGCCCAGGGCGAGATGGGTGGCATTGTCAGACATATAACGACTAAAATCCACGGTATCCTTCAATAGCCCTTTACGTTACTGGGCCACGTTATCTGATAAGATACTCCTACGACCTCAGCAGGCTTTGGCCCTCTAAGTTAAGCTCTACATATTATAAATGCGAAAGTTTGTGAGGATGTAAGTATGTGTATGTGGGTATGTTTGTTACTTTTTCACGCAAAAACCACTGAATGGATTTGGCTAAAATTTGAAAGACAGATAGTTTATAACCTGGATTAACACATAGGATAGTTTTTATCCCAATTTTATGTTCCCGTGGGATAATTTTTGAGTTGCAGCGGGTGAAGCCGCCAGTAACAGCTAGTCGGTCATATAATTTAAAAAAAAACTTTTTTTTCTAACAATCACGTTACAAAGACCATCTAAGCAAAAGCAACAACAATGTTAAATTCAAAACAGAATGCTAGTTTAAGCAAACTTATGCTCTTTGTAACTTGAGAAAACTTGAAACGTATGCATAAGTTGTAGTTTCAAAGCTGGGTCGTTGCCACCAAAGTCAAAAGTTGGCAAAACTATGTATTATTCAAAATTAATGTAAGAGTTGAAATTTTGATATTTGAGATGAGTTTTTAAAGTTCATTTTTCTTTGAATTTTATTTACAAAAAATATGCTAAAAATATTTTATTTACAATAAATAAGCTTAGTAATAAAATAAAATATAGGTTCGAATATAACTTAATTGCTTGTCGTTCTAAATTGTAATCTGTGTCATCGGCAGAATGTGTTATTATTTACCGAAGTATAATTTTGCTTTAACAATATTAACAGTTTACTGAACCATACATTTTGATTTGGTATTTGTCTAAGCACGTTATAAACAGACTGTTTAATTGGGATTATTTATTCGAAAATAACAGCGACGTTATGCGATATTTATGGAAACATTTCACTACCACTTACTATCAACTCAACCATCTATCCATCTATCCACATATCCCAATATTATCAGTATTTTGCATCGAGCGATGCTTCAACCCCATTTTCAGAAAAGGAAATTTTTAGCTAATAATTCATGCTAATACTTTTACTTTCCTCGTATTTGTAATGAAAAGCTGAGTGTTTACCTGGAACAATTAACGCCCTCTCTCGGAACTTAAATAAGTATCTTTCACTTCTTGGGTAACAATGTACAGTCAGCATCAAAAGTTGATGACCACATTCAGATTTTCAAAATCACTGTACATTATAATCACCCATAAATCGCTCAACAAGATACGCGACAGTATTGAATGAACATCATTAAGTTCAAAATTAACTGAACACAAATGTTCAATGGTCACTGAACACAATTTTGCCAAAAATTGCTGATCGTTATAATATCCAAAAACATCATTACATTCAGTTTTACAAAAGTCACTGAACAATATAAAATATTTGTTTTGGTTATCTAGTATAATCACGGCAACGTCCTAAAATAACCAAACATCATAATTATAAATAACAAAAGTCACTAAAAAATATCATTTTCTTGTTTTAGTTACCTACTGCAAAACGTCCATGGTGATATTCTGGTTATACAAATATATTGGTCAAATCATCGAATGAGTCCTCCCGCCCTAAGTGGGGCGGAAGGGACTGTCAGACTCTTACTGACTAAAATCCACCCGTGTTCCTCCCTATGCCCTTACGTTCCGGGGCCACGGTATCCTGGGTTAAGAAAAAACCCGCGACCCCAGCAGGCATTTGGCGCGAAACACAACGCGCCACCAACCCGGGCTTGGTCCTTGGTCGGACGGCGAGCTACCCATCACTCACCATCCGCAAGCCCGCTCCGCCGCTGTGCCCTCTGCTAATCAGAGGGACACGCGTTGGAGCGTCCACACGACACTACGACAGGCTATTCGCATACGGGCAAAGAGACCCCTTTTTTTTTTTTTAGGTGGTAACATCATCAAATGAGTCCTCCCGCCCTGGGTGGGGCGGAAGGGACTGTCAGACTCTTACTGACTAAAATCCACCCGTGTTCCTTCCTATGCCCTTTACGTTCCGGGGCCACGGTAACCTGGGTTAAGAAAAAACCCGCGACCCCAGCAGGCATTTGGCGCGAAACACGACGCGCCACCGACCCGGGCTTGGTCCTTGGTCGGACGTCGAGCTACCCATCACTCACCGTCCGCAAGCCCGGTCCGCCGCTGTGCCCCCTGCTGATCAGAGGGACACGCGTTGGAGCATCCACACGACAGGCTATTCGCATACGGGCAAAGAGACCACTTAGGCACACAGTGCCTAAGGAAGAGTTTTTGCCCGCATCCCAGGGTGCACCGGCCCGAAAAACTGGTCTTCCCCCAGGGCGTATCCGAGAAGGAACTCAAGTCCACGGGCGCACGTGGAGGTTTCCTGTCATAGCACCCCGGCAAAGAGACCCCTTAGGCACACAGTGACTAAGGAAGAGTTTTAGCCCGCATCCCAGGGTGCACCGGCCCGAAAAACTGGTCATCCCCAAGGACGTATCAGAGAAGGAACTCCAGTCCACAGGCGCACGTGGAGGTTTCCTGTTATAGCACCCCACATATATTCGCGGTTTTTTTTTTAAGGTGGTAAAATCATCAAATGAGTCCTCCCGCCCTGGGTGGGGCGGAAGGGACTGTCAGACTCTTACTGACTAAAATCCACCCGTGTTCCTTCCTATGCCCTTTACGTTCCGGGGCCACGGTATCCTGGGTTAAGAAAAAACCCGCGACCCCAGCAGGCATTTGGCGCGAAACACGACGCGCCACCGACCCGTGCTTGGTCCTTTGGTCGGACGGCGAGCTACCCATCACTCACCGTCCGCAAGCCCGCTCCGCCGCTGTGCCCTCTGCTAATCAGAGGGACACGCGTTGGAGCGTCCACACGACACTACGACAGGCTATTCGCATACGGGCAAAAAGACCACTTAGGCACACAGTGACTAAGGAAGAGTTTTTGCCCACATCCCAGGGTGCGGACCCCCGGACGTATCCGAGAAGGAACTCCAGTCCTCGGGCGCACGTGGAGGTTTCCTGTCATAGCACCCCCATATATTCGCGGTAGGCGATAATCTTTTTTTGTTTTTTTTTTTTTATATAATTGCAATGCAATAGCTTTACCGTGGCAGTCCCCGAATGGCACAATGATTTAGTTTGGATAGGATAAGATTGAATTTATAACTCTGAAGATGAGCACTTTTTCAAATTTCAGTTCAGCTACTTTTGATAGTAAAAGTTTACACGCTAGCGCTACGTATCCGAAACAAAGTAATGTTCAGTAACTTGCTATTTTGTTCAGTTATTTTGGTCGTTTTGCAGTAGGTAACTAAAACAAGCATTTCATATTGTTCAGTGACTTTTGTTATTTATGATGTTCAGTTATTTTGGTCGTTTTGCAGTAGGTAACTAAAACAAGCATTTCATATTGTTCAGTGACTTTTGTTATTTATGATGTTCAGTTATTTTTGGTCGTTTTGCAGTAAGTAACGAAAACCAGTATTTTATAAATTGTTCAGTCACTTTTGTTATTTATGATGTTCAGTTATTTTTGGACGTTTTGCAGTAGGTAACTAAAACAAGCATTTTATATTGTTCAGTGACTTTTGTTATTTATGATGTTCAGTTATTTTTGGTCGTTTTGCAGTAGGTAACTAAAACCAGTATTTTATATTGTTCAGTCACTTTTGTAATTTATGATGTTCAGTTATTTTTGGTCGTTTTGCAGTAGGTAACTAAAACAAGCATTTTATATTGTTCAGTGACTTTTGTTATTTATGATGTTGAGTCATTTTAGGACCGTGATTATACTAGATAACCAAAACAAACATTTGATATTGTTCAGTGACTTTTGTAAAACTGAATGTAATGATGTTTTTGGATATTATAACGATCAGCAATTTTTGGCAAAATGGTGTTCAGTGATCATTGAACATTTGTGTTCAGTTAATTTTGAACTTTAATGATGTTCATTCAATACTGTTGCGTATCTTGTTGAGCGATTTATGGGTGATTATAATGTACAGTGATTTTGAAAATCTGAATGTGGTCATCGACTTTCGATGCTGACTGTACTATAACAACAAGCTCCTGAAACCGTGACCGACTAAAACTTAAAAAAATACTCCCTCCAATACAGTTAAGGCACCAAAGTTATCGATTTGGGTTATCTTCTAAAGCTATGTAAAACTTACGGTATACAAGTTTGTTTAAGTCTGACTTTATACTGACTGTGTGATTTATTTAGCCAGGTAAAGACCCTTACCTGAGTCTGACGAATACAATAAATAATTTACAAGCATTACCTACATATCAAATTAGGGTTCGATCTGTGAGTCCTACCTTTTAAGCTTTAATCAAGGTTAGGTAGAGGCATCGTGAGGGTCGAGGGCAACCGATGGATGCAAGTAGCGAATTGTCGTTCGGCGTGGCGGTCTAAAGGGGAGGCCTATGTTCAGCAGTGGACGTCTTCCGGCTGATGATGATGAGGTAGAGGCAACCACGGTCATGTCGCTGTTAAAAACCTACGATATTATCAGCCTTCTTTCAAATGTTTCTACTTTCAGGCAAGATCGCTGAGAAAATTTAATAATTAGTTCTTCAGTGATCTACATAATTACAAAATATTTGACTCATATTCCCATTTTATTATTTTAATAAAAATAATATAAAAAAACGACGCAACGCTTTCTAAAAATTCAAAATACGTCTTCATTCATTGATAAGAAATGAAAATACGTATCCATTATTTCAAAGGTCTAACGGATGTATTAGCTACATTTGCAATTATAAGTGCTTTTATTATGTCGATCAATTAGACAGAATGTATAAGAATAATACGTAGATTAATATTTGATAAATCCATATCAAATGATAAATCTACATAATAATAAGAGAGACTAAGTTAAAGACATAGTCCACAGTAGATCACAAGCAGATAATCAAGGAGTTACATAAATCCTTAGAAATATTTCTCTTGCTCATCAGTGAAACTTTTAATTGGCACTCTGCTGCCGTAACATTTCAATGTCTCGTGGCATGAATGCGGCTTCAAATGAGCGTCACGGAAACTGTTACAAAATAACAGAATTTCTCTTCAAACCCTCCAGGCTACTTTTTGTTAAATTAGGTTGAAATCCTATGTGTTGTTGTATTCTTAGAATTTACTGCTAGGATACAAAGTGGAACATTGCCGGGAACAAAGACAAACGCATTTTCAACCTTAAGCACAAAACGCGTACTTTCCACCTACGCTTCCAAGCTACGTCTCACGTCAGCCACGCCTAGCTATTATCCTAGATTCCAGCCGAAGGACGCTATAAAACGGGCCTTTTGTTCTACTAACGACGTTTACGGTTTAAGATAAGACGGAATTATCAAAGAAGAATAGATGTTCTTACAATTCCCAGTATAGCGATGAGCCTGGCCCCGCATCGCACATTCACGCCGGGAAAAGATGGTTCAGTCTGCGGTATCTTCTCAATCAACAAAGTTTCGTAATCCACATCCATTTTATTGAAAAACTTAATGAAATATTGCTATAAAAAGTGTAAAAGGTAGAAAAAAATGTAAAATTCTATAAAAGGTGAAATTATAAAATGACAGTGTAAAATGAAATGTGTCAAAAATTTTATTGTTTGAAATCATAGAGAAAGAATCAAAAAGAATAATAACAGAATAAGTTCTTCTTTGAAAAATTAGGTACACGTAAATCATGAATGCATAAATTATCGGTATTTAGGATTGTATTTTTAATACAAGCAATATTCATCACGTAAATGAAAATTAAAGTGCCAACTCGGCTCACAACTTGTCGCCACCGAGTCGACTGACCAAGCCACCAATCTCCGGATGGTTTTTCAACCTATTATTTCAATCCCGTTCACGGGACAGAGGCAGTGGGGTAAATGGGTCCAAAGTCTATTTTATCCTGTGCCATCTACCCCTACGACCAACCCGCACTGGACCCGCGTGGTGGATTATAGCACACTCCCTCTCACAGAGGAGGCCTGTCTCCCAATAGTGGGAACATTTAGGCTGATGATGATTGCTCTACCCCTATGATGACTATAGCGGACTCGAAGATACAATAAAATTTACAAGGCCAGGAGCGGGCCGACCTGGAGAAAGGTGGTGAGTACATTTGGACGTGTACTACTACGAAGGACCACAGAATAACAGTTCCTAGAATATATTGGTAGAGGCCTCTTCCAAGCAGTGGGGGCGCATATGCGATAGATAAGTAACAAGAGCAAATCAGAAACATTTATATAAGCACAACACAACAGCATGCCAATAATCCCGCAATATTTCGGTAGCATATAACATCCACATTTTGCCAGTGACACTAATATCACAAACAAAATTAATGCAAAACCCTCAAAAACAATAACTTTTCTGAAGTCTGCTAAGAAAATCCTACAAGAAATAGTGCAAAAGAAGCCTTCTAGACACCTGTGTCGCAAAACTCATGTGGGCGCATTTATCCGCGAAGTTGGAGTTGTATGCCGAGACTGGCGGCAGTAGTAGCGGTATGGCGGTAAATCAAATAAGCGGCAAAGCACGGCTTATCAGTGAGACGCGGTGCACGAGGTTACTCGTACTCGCGCTTTAAACGACACTTTTTGACACTTGTGGGCCACGAGAATATAGGTTCAAGCGTTAATTATTTATGGCCCTTACACATGCTGACGGGCCCATAGGTCCCCTTGCTGGAATAAAGCTTTGGCAGTGGAACAGTGTATGCGGTCGTCATAGTGTTGTGAAAAGCAGTTAGAAAATGCAGGTAAAAAGTAAGAGTTAATTATTATTTTTTCCACTTCTTGTAGCTGATTTTGACTTAAATGAAAAAATGCAAAATGCTACTATAATTAGTATTTATTTCGTGCCCCTGAGTTCAATGTGTGGATGAGAAAGAAAAAACGTTGAATTCAAATATATTTTTATATCAGGTAACATTTTTAGAATTTTTTAGAAGCAATTTCATAACTTTTTCTATTTCTACTGAAACCAACTAACTATAGACCATTAATTCGGTTCTAAAATAAGTTTTTTACCAATACAGAGCAATCGACGAACAAAATAACGATGGCCTAGTTGTAGGTAGGTTTACATGTTAGTACATACAAAACACGTTTTTGTTTATATTTTCCTAACGAATAAAGTTTTTGTGCTAGGCTGTTAGGATAACAACGTGCTAGCTGGATCCTTTTTTGCTGAACATACGCATCCGTTAGAAAAAGCTTAGTCTAGAAACGAGCTTTTTTCCATTTTCCTAATGCCTTTCCTGTAATAACTTCCACAGTGGGATGTTCGTAATTATTTCCCGGTTTAACCCTTGTATTTAACGTTTAACGTAAATCAGTGTAAAATATTGTGGCTTACACTTTATCACGCAATTAAGGCTGGAATGAGAAGACCTCGGCGTCGCTGTGCATCAATGTAAATTGTGTGGAAATGCCCTTAAATCTACGGTAAGCCAACAATCGCTGACAATGCAATTAACGTATAATTGAAACATGCTAAGCATACTTCGAATAGATTTTTATGTTTATTAAAATAAATTGTAGGTATTTTAAATCGACAAAAACAGAGTGTGTTTGCAGTTTACATTGTGGTCGAGTGGTAAATTATGTTTTCGCATTTTATTACTTATTTGACTTTACCACTTTAGTTTGATCACACCTTTAACTCACATTCACAAATTGTTCTTAATTTAAGTACTCGTACTTTTTGCCAGTTTCTTCAACAACAGCTTTAGTTACTTACGAGTAAAAGTATTAACTTTTAACTGACCATTACTAATGTAGTAAATGTGTTTCTTTATGTAACAGCTTATCAAAGTTACAAAAATTGCCTCAACACATTTAAGTAGTCATTTCCACCTAAAATCGTGTGGAGTTTTTATATGCTCATGATAAAAATTGATGTGCTGGGGTCGCGGTACTGCCGCGAAAGGGCATCACAGCCCTGAAACGTAAAGAGCAAACGAAGACAGAGTCAGTAAGAGTCTGAAGTTCCCTTTCGCTCCACCCGGAGGGATGATGATTTTAACAGCGGATAAATAATTGGGAGTAATATAGGTACTTACAAAGATGTGCATCCACAGGTCGGCATCGCACGTATCGGACGTATCGTACGTAACGGATTTTAGTTTGCCTTGTATGAAAACTCATACAACTGCGTCCGCTGATCCGCATCGTACGGACGGCTCATCGGCAATGCCTTAATGCGATGCGTACCGATAACGTCATACGGAATGCCGATCAGTGGAACAGATGAAGGTGGCATCGGCATTCCGATTGCTGATACTCGCGTCGGCAATCCGATCTCTGCCGACACAGAAATCCGATTGATGCGAAGCGTCCGATACGAACGATGCAGACCTGTGGACGCTTACCATATATGCCCAAATTTTTTCTCTTTCTTTGACAGTACAGATACTAAAAATTGATGTGCATCTGGACTGAGAGCCCGTTTTTTTATTATTGTTGAATCAACTTGAAACTTACAGGGGTTTTAGTTAAAAATAGTAAAAATTCGTTACCGCAAAGCATAAATTTCTTAAACGTGAAACAAAGCTGTTATAAGCAAATATCTATGGCCCTCAGTTCAGACGCTCGCTAAAAACGGCTTAACATAAATCTCAGAAAGTACTACCTCTGTGATAATAATTTTTATTTTATATTTTACTTAAGAATTTCTTAAAGATTTTAAGAAATTTTCAAATTCCTAGAATATAGCATTACTGATTTATAGCAGTTTTACTTAGGGCTCTCAGTCCAGACGTTTATGAACTGAGAGCCCCACTGAAACATAGCTTTAAATGAAGAAATTCATACATATGCTTCTTTTACCATAAAGTTAAACACCCCAATGAATTTCTTAAAAAGAAATAACGACATAGGAAGTAACTGTTGAAAAGAAAATTGCAATTGAATTTTCGGTTAACGTCTGAACTGAGAGCCCTTATATTTTCGGTTTTATCGGCTATTTGCGGGTATCGGAGTTTGAAATAAATTAGCTGAAAAGTTTTAAGAAATTTTTAAGTAAAACTTAACATACGGTTTTTTCTTCAAAATGCTGTACTTTACGAGAATCACCATTTTTTAGTTTTTCATGGGAACAAGTTTTGTAGGGTAACCATGATTCAAAAATCTCAAACGTCAGTTAGTTTCAAAGATGGCAGCACATGTGGGGTTGCGTTCGGAAATTTAATCTTCAAAAAATTATGTGTGACGTCTTAGCCTCTGTTCAAACACGGCGGGAACCGCGCGACTCCCGCGCGGGAATCGCGCTGTTATGTCTGAACGATTACTTAATAATTCTCATACAAATAAGACTCACGCGATTTCCATGCGATTCTGAAATCGCGCGGTTCCCGCCGTGTCTGAACAGAGGCTTTTTTTTTTTTTTTTTTTTTTTAGGTGGTAAAATCATCAAATGAGTCCTCCCGCCCTGGGTGGGGCGGAAGGGACTGTCAGACTCTTACTGACTAAAATCCACCCGTGTTCCTTCCTATGCCCTTTATGTTCCGGGGCCACGGTAACCTGGGTTAAGAAAAAACCCGCGACCCCAGCAGGCATTTGGCGCGAAACACGACGCGCCACCGACCCGGGCTTGGTCCTTGGTCGGACGGCGAGCTACCCATCACTCACCGTCCGCAAGCCCGCTCCGCCGCTGTGCCCTCTGCTGATCAGAGGGACACGCGTTGGAGCATCCACACGACAGGCTATTTGCATACGGGCAAAGAGACCACTTGGGCACACAGTGCCTAAGGAAGAGTTTTTGCCCGCATCCCAGGGAGCACCGGCCCGAAAAACTGGTCTTCCCCCTGGACGTATCCGAGAGGGAACTCCAGTCCACGGGCGCACGTGGAGGTTTCCTGTCATAGCACCCCGTCTGAACAGAGGCTTAGTGCTCAAACAAACTGCGAGCCTAACGGTCAGTTCACACCGAGACGCGACGCGAAGCGACGTGATGCAACGATACTTCAAATTTGTATCTTTTCTTGCAGTAAACAAAGTCAGATTTTGAATCGCATCAAGCGGCGCCGCGCTGCGTTGCGAAAGGTGTATCTTTTGTTTTTTATTATAGAATTACATTTTGAATAACTCTATTGAAATGTGCGCGCAGCGTCACGTCTCGGTCTGAGCTGACCCTAAGACGGTGGCGGCGGCGGGCGCGATAATATTGAATATAAATGAAATCGCCGCTCGTGGCCACACTGAAGTGACGAAGGCGGGCCTAGCGCGATGGCTACAAACGATTTTGCAAGCCTAGGCGTTGCTAGGCAACAACCGATACAACGGGCGGGTGGCAGGAGTATCAAACCATTTCGATCTTAGTTAAAAAAAAAAACTCACGGGACATGGTAACTTTAAAAGTAAATTATTTTCCTTCAAGCTTGTTCCCTCGCCTTTTTGTCAATGTTCAACATCAGATTGTGAATATGAACAATCAGCACATCATATTCTATGGGAGTGTATTCTTTGGCAGAACGAACGCAATATTATGTTGGATACTGTACAGGCTACATCTGGAGTCGTTTACTATACGGACCTTGTGGAAACTCGATCGAACAAACTTCCGTGCGTTCAAGCGTTTTTGCCATACCTATTATTGGAATCAAGTATAACAGTTCACAATTTAGGACCCATTAATATCAGTCATTTTACCCGTGGTGCTAGGCAACTGGGCTTCTCCCAGTTGTAATGTCCCTTTGTGCCTATTGGCCTTGTTTTGTTCTGTCTCCTGCTTGCATGGAGTAGGCTGATAGGCCTTTCAAACTGCCCAATATTCGCCACTTATTTACAGTACAAATAAGTAGTTTGCCGGCTGCTGCGGAGCCAAACTTCCCAGGAACACATTAGTCTGTTTTTGGTTAGAAAAACCTGAATTTATACAGCACCGTGAATTAGAGCGATCCCTCGCTTCCAGTTTCGAAAATCTTTGAATGCAGTTTGCTTTCTATTCAAAAATAAAGGAATGTTTCCTTTGAGAAAAATTTTCTATCTGCAGTATTAAGGGTAGGTACTTTCCCTCCAGGTGGCATTACAAAATTTCACCCTTTAGCCTTAAGTACATATATTACTCCGGTCCGAAATAAATAATTAATAATAATAAAAGCCTGCCGGAGTCGCGGGTCTGTCTTATCAGGTAACCGTAGACCCGGAACGTAAAGGGCTATTGAAGGACACCGTGGATTTTTGTCAGTACAAGTCTGAAACAGACTTTTGAGATTTTTAAATCATGGTTACCCTACAAAACTTGTTCCCATGAAAAACTAAAAAATGGTTTTTCTCGTAAAGTACAGCATTTTGAAGAAAAAACCGTATGTTAAGTTTTACTTAAAAATTTCTTAAAACTTTTCAGCTAATTTATTTCAAACTCCGATACCCGCAAATAGCCGATAAAACCGAAAATATAAGGGCTCTCAGTTCAGACGTTAACCGAAAATTCAATTGCAATTTTCTTTTCAACAGTTACTTCCTATGTCGTTATTTCTTTTTAAGAAATTCATTGGGGTGTTTAACTTTATGGTAAAAGAAGCATATGTATGAATTTCTTCATTTAAAGCTATGTTTCAGTGGGGCTCTCAGTTCATAAACGTCTGGACTGAGAGCCCTAAGTAAAACTGCTATAAATCAGTAATGCTATATTCTAGGAATTTGAAAATTTCTTAAAATCTTTAAGAAATTCTTAAGTAAAATATAAAATAAAAATTATTATCACAGAGGTAGTACTTTCTGAGATTTATGTTAAGCCGTTTTTAGCGAGCGTCTGAACTGAGGGCCATAGATATTTGCTTATAACAGCTTTGTTTCACGTTTAAGAAATTTATGCTTTGCGGTAACGAATTTTTACTATTTTTAACTAAAACCCCTGTAAGTTTCAAGTTGATTCAACAATAATAAAAAAACGGGCTCTCAGTCCAGATGCACATTAAAAATTGAACCTTTATTTGAGCATATTACACCCAAAAAGGGGTTAATAAATAACTAGATGCAGTGTTGATAAGCGTCGTACTCCGTGACCATCTGGGCAGGATGCCAAGCGGTGCATGCCAAAATAAGTGCAATAGTTCGAGCTACTGCAGAGTAAATAATGAAGACGATCTTAGTTGTTATTTATACAGTGTTTTGCTTATCAAGTCCTGGTTTTGTTGCTGATATTAAGCAATAAATGCTAACCCAGTGTTAATGGCTACGATTTTAGAGTTGCTGTTCGTGTGTGCTAACTCAACCAGGCGTTTCACTTTTTAGAGTTCCGTTGCCCAATGGCAAAAAACGGAACCCTTATAGATTCGTCATGTCTGTCCGTCCGTATGTCGCAGCCACTTTCTGCCGAAAGTATAAGAGCTATCCTGTTGAAACTTGGTAAGTAGATACATTATGTGAACTGAATTAGGATTTTTACACAAGAATAAAACAAAAACCAAATTTGGGGGTACCCCCCGTACTTAGAATTGAAACTCAAAATTTTTTTTTTCACCTGACCCATTCTTGTGGAGTATCTATAAATAGGTCTTGAAAAATGATATTGAGGTTACTAACATCATTTTTTTCTCAACTGAACGGTTTGCGCGAGAAACACTTCCAAAGTGGTAAAATGTGTGTTTTTGAGAAGTGATATTCTGTAGTCATGGTCCTTTATAGGGGCCCAGTCAGATTGCTGCGGTGGTTACACGCTGCGCCCGCCAGGGCATGGTCCTTGGTCGGACAGCGAATGTCGCATCTTATAATCAGCATAATTATACCAAAGAAACATTCGAACAGTATAATTTATTCAGTTGTTTTCAGAGTCTAGTTCTATATAAAGGCGGCCCTGCTTTAGTTGTTTTTAATTAATTACTCCCCAAGGCGAGGCACTTAGATACGCTAGGTACGGTTAAGGTCAACGACTTGGTTGTTTGTTCAAATGTTCAAATTTTTGTATAAAGTTCTGTAAAATATTATGGTAGGTACAGTACCCTTAGCACGAGTTTTCACTCTTTTACTTTACAGCGTCTTTCCAGTATTATAGCGTTTCTTGTGTGAAAACATGGAACAGCGCCTCTGGTGTGCGAAGAAGGAACTAATTTTTTCCTTGAAAATTTATTGTCAATTTGAAATTGGAACAGGAAGCTGATTTAAACGTCTTCCAATCTAGCTGTAAAGGATTTCAGTATTTCTTGCTGTTTAGCTTTACTTGTTGGTCATCATGACGTGTATTTTTAAATTTTTGGATACAGGCTGAGCACTTATCGACAAATTTTCACAATTTTTATGAACCCAAAGTTGACGAGAAATAAGAAAAACAATCTCCAAATTATAACTGACATGTAAACATAGCAACAGTGTGCAATATGCTCCAAAAACACGGTTAAAAGGTGTTAAAGGAAGAAAACACGGTGAAAAATGGCTTAACGGCTCTACATAGTTTTTTTTTTTGAGTTTTCATGGAACATTTCATTAATTCTGTAAAACACGGTTTATATTTTTCCATGTCAAGGGGTCCCTATTTTCTCCTGTGTCGTGGATGTGTATTTACAAACATTCAAACACACAAACAGCCAGATAAGGAACAGTAATACACATAATATGACAAAAACTAATAAATAACTAGAATTTAAAAAAAAAGTTTTTTTTTTTACATTTCTTTGCGTATATGACCATCTCAAACATAAAACCTCCTTACAGAAACTTACACAGCTGCTCAAGAAATTCTACTAAACGTTCTCACTTGAAAGCCCAAGCTTTAGTACTTGAAAAGTGGCGGTTATCTGAACAATTAGGCCGACACATTCCCTTCGGGAGTCATACTCACGTAACAAGAAATTACTTGGAATAAGGTTCGTTTGTACTTGGCAGAATATCTAGGTTTCAACAGACTCTGATAGTGTTTTTGTTAAGTTTTTTTTTATTTCTCCTGAGACTGTTTATTGCTTTTTGCTCATGGATAAATAAGAAAACGTTTTGTTTGTTATTTTGTATTTACATGATGTTTCAATGTACCTCATCGTAACATCAATAAATCAAACAGAGCGAGCCTTACCACCAAGGCCTACTTTAGCTAACCCTGAAAATTCTACCATTTTCATGGAAAAACACACAAAAGCTTCCTCATTATTTATACAAAGCCGAATTTGCTTTTCTTTCTCAGAAACCCTCTATTTATTTAGCCATCGAGATTTCAAAAACCCAAGACGCAGGACCTATACCCCACTTACAAGTATTCGTTGAGAACATCTCCTAATAAATACATGATAATGGACAAACGGTGTCTATTACCTTCACCAAGTTTATCTTGGAAACTGAATTTACGAATAAAACGCCTTCCTTTTATTTCCTTTTATTGGGATATCTTTTTTTAGATAAAAACCGGGATCGTTTGATTTACCGCGCTCATGTCAAGGGTGACCTCAATACCCATCCATACCAACGTATGTTTTTCAAAGGCTATGAAAATGTGACTGACATTATTTCACAAAAATTACTTTTAAAAATCGCTCATTTGTTAGCTTATGGGCAGATTCGCTTTACGCTAGATTCGCTTTACTCTAAAGCTATTGTCAAACAGACAGCCGATGCGAACGCGATCCGAATCTTGTCATATGCAAAAGCGAAAGCGATCCGATAGTCTATGTGACAGGCTTCAAACAATTCCATACATTACAAACAAAAACGCTTCGGCATTCGCTGCGTCCGTCAGTTTGACAAAGGCATACATTCGTTTTACGCCAGATTCACGATCTCTATATGACACTTGAAATAGAAATACTAATAGGTACTCCCGCACCTAAACCATCGGGGATTACAGACGTGATCATACGTACTTTTAACGTATTTAGAAAGTTTGGTGTTAGGAGGAAACCTTTCCTTACACAACAAAGTTGCTTCTAATATTATATGAATACAGACTAATAAACCACACTACTAAACTAAGCTTACTAGCAACACTTATACTAAACCAAAGAAAAACTTAGATCCCTGTAATGTAGCTAACTAGATCAGTCGAAAATTATTCCTCAGGAACATAAAATCGGAATAAAAACTATCCTATGTGTTAATTCAGGTTATAAACTATCTATTTACCTAATTTCATCAAAGTTGGGTCAGTAGTTTTTACGTGAAAGAGTAACAAACATCCATCCATCCATTCATTCAAACAAGCTTTCGCGTTTATAAACATTAGTACAGTAGTATAGTAGAATTTCTTTAACATTTTTCACATACAAGCAGAGCTCTTTCAAAACTCTAACAACTTGAAAAGAGTTGGAGTTACAGTGGTAGCAGAGCCAACTTACGAGAATTAGGCCGTGGTTTCGAATCTAGGCAGGTGCATTACTTTGTGTAATTTATTTCATCACCACTGCTCTCAAAACGGTGAAAGAAAACATCGTGAGGAAACCGGCATGTCCTAGAACCAAAAATTAGAAGACATGTGACATCCACCAATCCGCATTAGGCCCGCGTGGTGGATTGTGGTCCACTCCCTCTCACAGAGAGGAGGCCTCTGTCCCAGCAGTGGGAACATGAATAGGCTGATGATGATGATACATTTTTTTTTTTTTTTTTTTTTTTTTTTTTTTTTTTTTTTTTTTTAGCGTGGTAAAATCATCAAATGAGTCCTCCAACCCCGGGCAGGGCGGGAGGGACTGTCAGACTTCTACTGACTAAAATCCACGGTGTCCTTCATAGCCTGTAACGTTCCGGGGTTACGGTAAGGGAATAATCCCGCTACCCCGGCAGGCTTTGGCCCTCTGAGAGGGGGGCCCCGTCATTATGCTGACGCTCTTTGAGGCGCGCGTGGGACACAACGCGCCGTCGACCCGGGCATGGTCCTTGGTCGGGCAGCGAGTTGCCCTTTACTCGCTGCCCGCATGCCCGCGCCTACGGTGGCCGGAGATCGTCGCGCGACGTCCGTCGCCGTGGGCGTCCTACACCGCGGTTGGGGCGGAGGGAGGACTCTGTCCTCTCTCGCTCGCGGCGCGCCTCCTCCTTCGCGAGCATTACTGCTTCGCAGAAGGAGGCGACCGCTTCCCACTCCGTCTCGCCCCGCAGCATGGCCGAAACCAATGCCGGGCGCGAGAGGTCTCCGCCTATCGCAGCCGTGAGGACACGTCGGTGCGCCGCCCAAGCTGGGCAGTCCTGCACCGTATGCTCCACCGTGTCCTCCGGGCGATCTTCGCAGTGATGACACCCAGACGTATCCTCCTTCCGCATTAGACACAGGTACCTCCCGAAGCACCCGTGCCCGGTGAGGACCTGCGTCAGGCGGAAGGTAAGGACGCCATGACTTCTCTCCAACCACTCCTCAAAGAGGGGTCTTACCGCCGCAATTGCGGCGTGCCCGGCCGTCGGTCGCGACAGTCGTTCCTTCCATACTGCCCTGAGATCGCGCCGGAGGTCTTCGCGCCGCGCCTCGACTTCGCGAGGCAGCGGGCTCACGCCCCGGCGCTGCATGATGATGATACATAGAGGAAAAGAGTAAGCTAACACTTCCCTGACGAACCAGTACTGTACACACAAGAGTAACAAACATAGCGGATCCCAACAAAGGAGAATACTAAAAATACAATCCAGCCGCTATACCTAATAATGTGAAACGTTCCCATGACGTACCCTCTCATATACAAGTAAACAAGAGGCAGAATGAAAACAAAGCGAATACAAACGGATCCCTCCAGTTAATATTATGTTATTCTATTCCGAAGTGCGCTCATATTATCCGACTGTTACGCGCTCAACAAAAAGTTTTTACACGCGAAAATTTTTGAGAAAGAATTTCAGAAATGGCACAGTGCAGCTTTTTCGTACCTTCCAATGGTATTTGTGCGCTGCAGAGAGCCTTTTTGGTTCAGCTACAAGGGAAACCTTTCTTCTGCTATGAAAAACCATTTTAATTACGAACGTAGTATGTTTATGCGGCGGGACGGTGTTTAAGCTACCTTTTGAAGGGAATTACATAGAATCCCCACTTAAATCTCAGCTTCGTGTTTCTCTTTAAAATGGAAATGCAGGATAATGCGCGGATGAGAACGGCTTACTTGACGGCACCCACGCAAAAAGTTAAATATTTAAATAAGGAAAACCGAAAAGAATATTATTTCAATTACCTTAGAAAGCTCTGCTGGTGGGATATAATTGTGGAAGATGGAGTCTCTTTGCTCCAGCGAATTTGGACGTCTATGTAATTTTACTAGAGGAAAGTTTTTGGGATAGGCCCACGCTCATACTGTTAAATTCAGGGGACAAAGGGCTATTATTTTGGAAAGGACGAACTAAGATTAGCATAACATAATTATTTAATTAAGAAAAACAGGAGGGTAAAATGAGAAAAAAAATAACCAAAGCGAGTGAGTCCGGGCAAAACAAAAGCTAACCACGGCTAATGAGAGCTCGTTAAGATAATAATTTCCTCGTGGAAGGGAATTTCTGTATAATAAATCATTCGGTTTTTACGAATCTTTGCGTTGTCATACTTTGTGAAGTATATCATTATTATAATGGTTCCGGACTATTAGGATTAATAAGGTTAATCGCCGTTTTGAATTACTTATTCACGAAGAATCCGTTTTGTTCAAAGTAATTTGATCATCTAACATAAATTGAAAGAAACTTTTAATGTAACTTCTTTATCTACTTTTCTTTCATAGGATTTAATCAGGAAGTAAAACTGATTCATGTAAAACGCTGATAGATTTCACAATTCATTTTAAATATCCCTCAAAAATAATCCGAATTCAGACATTCCACTACAACCAAAAAATGCATGCTCTTTAAAAGTCCGAGCTGTCACAAAATATTTCCACTCAAAAATCGAATAACTCGAATCCATCCGTCCGTCAAACATTTAACTTCGATACGTCGATACTTCGAATAAACTACATTCATATTTAAATGTATTCAACAACCTTTATTATTCAACCAACGAAGACTTTCCGGTACAAGGAATCGCTTTTTCCTACGTCCTACCCGTTATTGTATGAGAATGCGTCGTTAGATAAATCTTTTTCAAGTTTAATGCAAAAATTGTGTTTATGCGTCAGAAGAAAGTAAGTTGAGGTATTTCATATTTTTGTAGGTATCTAAATTAATTTTAGCAAGAGTTGCGGTAGTTACTCCTTTATAGAATAACTTACGAGGAAGTAGACTCAATCCACTCATTGTTAAGGTGCTCTTTAGAATAAGTCTGTATTGATCCTCAATCGTCGTAGACAAGATCACAGTGACTCAACGACAAGACTGTTTTTTAAGAATCTATGTGAAAACCGACAAAGTAACCGACATAGCCCAACGAATTAGCAAGTTGAAATGGCAGTGGGCAGACCATATAGCACGCAGAACTGATGGCCGATGGGGCCGTAAGGTTCTCGAATGAAGACTACGCACCAGCAAGCGCAGCTTAGGGCAGACGATCTTATGAAGGCCACAGGATCACGCTGGATGTAGGCCGCTTACAACCGGTCCTACTGGAAGTCTAAAGGGGAGGCCTATGGTCAGCAGTGGATGTCTTACGGCTGATATGATAATAATGATGATGATGATGTGAAAACGTTTCCATTTCCAAATATGATAGAGCACCGTTAAGGTCAGTAACAGTTTTAGATCAAGATATTTAAACAAATTAGTCTTTACACTGGTAATTATTGACTCCACAATCAAATGACACACTTAACCTTAAAAGAGCCGGAAAGTTGTTTAAAAGTAAACCATAAAACCCGCGACTAACTATTTTGTGGTCAACTAACCTTATAGTCCAGTCATTAAAGCCAAAACCCGAAAATAATTAGTAACTTGCTGAAATTTTAGGGGGTTCTTAAGGAAGGTAAAATAACATACCGGGTGATTTTGCAGCGTTCTGGGGTGTACGGAAAGGGTTGAAAAGGGGTGAAAAGGTGTTTTTTGCTAATAACTTTGCCAAAAAAACATACTGCAAATTTGGAATAAGGTTGTTCTTACGGTTTTGTAACGTGTATTAAATTTGCAGCGTTTTGCAACATACGGAACATTGTTTTTTTTTTAAAAACAGTGCAATTAGTTAAAAACAGGGGTAAGAAAATTAGTAACACGCTGCAAATTTGGAATTAGGTTGTTCTTACCGGTTTGTAACGTGTATCAAATTTGCAGCGTTTTGCAACATACGGAACATTGTCTATTATTAAAAAAAATGAAATTATTTAATCACACGGGTGAAAAAAATTTGTAACTCGCTGTAAATTCGTAATTAAGTTGTTTTTACCGTTTCGTAACGTATATCGCACTGTTTTTTTTAATAATAAACAATGTTCAATTTGTTGTAAAACGCTGCAAATTTGATATACCTTACGAAACGGTAAAAACAACTTATTTACAGCGAGTTACAATTTTTTTTCACCAGTGTAATTAAATAATTTCATTTTTTTTTAATAATAGACAATGTTCCGTATGTAGCAAAACGCTGCAAATTTGATACACGTTACAAACCGGTAAGAACAACCTAATTCCAAATTTGCAGCGTGTTACTAATTTTCTTACCCCTGTTTTTAACTAATTGCACTGTTTTGAAAAAAAACAATGTTCCGTATGTTGCAAAACGCTGCAAATTTAATACACGTTACAAAACCGTAAGAACAACCTTATTCCAAATTTGCAGCGTGTTACTAATTTTTTTGGCAATGTTATTAGCAAAAAACACTTTTCACCCCTTTTCAACCCTTTCCGTACACCCCAGAACGCTGCAAAATCACCCGGTATGTTATTTTACCTTCCTTAAGAACCCCTTAAAATTTCAGCGTGTTACTAATTATTTTCGGGTTTAGGCTTTAATGACTGGACTATTACTACCCTGAAAACGTTCACAACAATTAGTACATCCAAGAAATTTCCCTAGAGCGGAAAAATAAAAAGGTAGTCCCCTTAACCCTAACCCAAACCTATATGACCACCCACATTTCCTACTCCTAACGACTTAACATATTGTAGGCTTTAAGAACAAGTCGTGAGATAGTTTTGTCCCCTCACCAAGTCAGCCATAATCCGTTGCCCAACAAAGCGTGGGCCCAACATACAACTTATCAACCTAAAGGCCTTTTCACAACCTCGGGTGATACGAACTGCGCCGAAGACACACATACGCCTCACTGTGAATGATGCATGATACTTTTGACACCTCAATGACATTGTTATAGCCTAAGAGCCAACGAGGGAAAGACCTTTGTTATTTTATAAAAACTGAAAGTTTTTCTGTCTG
Source organism: Agrotis segetum (assembly GCA_036375495.1). Lineage (NCBI taxonomy): Eukaryota > Metazoa > Arthropoda > Insecta > Lepidoptera > Noctuidae > Agrotis > Agrotis segetum. Next base: position 8,253,151 of record JAQSVV010000068.1, read on the forward strand.
ACCCATAAACAATAACGACCAAATTTTCCCAGGAGAAAAAGCAAGATGGAGGCGGCTTAATTTCGGCTAAGCACACTCATAAACAGCTACCTACCCATCTTTTTGTAAGTCGCTTGGTGAAGTCTCGTACGGCACACTTTAAGCATGTCTCCTCTACATCCGAAAGACGATTGTCGCGACAGTGTAACTCGTGGCCAAGAAGCAGGATTTTGTTGGCTTTCAAGCAATCAATCTCATCCCCCGTGGGGTCACAGGTGTCAAGGTTACTCATGAACTGTTGCTCCTTTTATAAATAACGCGGTCATCAATCATTGCCTATTTACGTATGAGGAATATAAGGCAATATTTTATTCGCTTGTTAAGAAATTTGATTCTTCTTGGGAAATGTATATAGTGGATAGATGAGCTGTAAATGTAGTTTGGCGGGTCATTTATCTGGGCTTTGTGTTCTGTAACAAATGTAATCATCATCAGCCTATGGTATTTGCTGAATAGAGGCTTTGTAAATCATATCATACCTCGTCATCTGACTGCTACCAGGAAACCTGCCGTTATCGTCGTCCCAATAATCTAATCCTGACCGTGCATCTAGCGTCACTTCACTTCTTTCGTTCTTTCCTTATCTATTTTTAACCGACGCAAAAAAAGCAGTAGATTCTCAATTCGACACGTATATTTTATTGATCACTAGCTGACCGGTAAACTAAAAATTCGCACGGCCTCGAAATCAATTTTTAAACCATCCCAATACTTCCAAAAAATTCAAAACAAAAATTAGCCAAATCGGTCCAGCCGTTTTCGAGTTTTAGCAAGACTAACAAACGCCAATTTATTTTTGTTCTTACAGTAATGATAAAAATAACTTAAAATGTGGATAAAATAAGCTCCTCAGAAATGTAGTACTGGTTTGACTGTGGCGTCTACCAATGCGTGCAACGATGTCTAGCAACGTGTGTTTAACATCAAATGAAAAGACTTCACCTTGCTACGGAACCCGAGTTCGGCGCCAATTTTTACTATGTTCCGTCGGCAAACCTGAGTTTCCTTACTTTCTGGGTGGGTTCGCCTCAATAAGTCCTGTGTTTGCTTCTGGGAAGAAAACTCTATTCAAAAGAAAAAAACCAATCCGTCAAGCTGGGCGTTCACATCCTAATACTACGCTGAAACAACTTCTATATAAATTAATAAAAGTATCTGTCAGTTTCTCCAAACATGAAAAGGACCACTCTATTAAAATATCAACATAAAACAGAATAAAATATTTGCCCTACTAAAAGCCTGAAGATAAAAATGTCCTTCGTAATGTAATGTTAGAATGTCATGCGTTCACTCAGATGATAGATGCTCCTAATAGCCTCTGATTACGTCAAAGTGTCCTCTGAGTCACTATTATATGATATTTTTCTATTCAACAAAATAGAGGCATAAATCAAGACTATGCTTCGAAAATAAATCTGAAGTTTTTTTGTTTGAAAATAATACGACGACGGTGACAAAAAAATGACTAGTGGCCCCAATGTGATTAAGTTCAAGCGAGATAATAACGGAGAATGAAGCGTTTAATTTACGATTTTATTTTGAATGGTCTTTCAAAGGCAATTCAAATGATTTTTTCGGTTGATAATAAAAATGCTTTAAGATATTACCCATCATCCCGAATTCTAAATCTGATCTGATTGGCTGCAGCGCTGCATGTTGAACTTTGCGTATGTTTGTGTGTTGTGAATGTTGTTCTGTTAACAATAGTTCGATTCTCACACGGAACAAAGTAACACTATTTTAACGCACTGCCAAGTAAGGGTTTTGTTTTCCGAAAATATTCAAAAAGTTTTTAGCCCGGGGTCGCGGGACTGTCTCATTAGGTAACCGTGACCCTGGAACTTAAAGGGCTATTGACGGATCACCGTGGATTTTAGTCATTACAAGCCTGTCAGTCCGTCCCGTCCCGCCCTGGGTCCATCATTTGATGATTTTACCAGGATTAAAAAAAAACCTATGTATATATCATGCTTGTGCGTGTGCTTGTAATTTCTATGTGTCACGGTAGGTGTTCCAGGTCTGACCACTTGTAAATGAATTCCTGCTGTTTATAAAAAAGATTGATTTGATTTCATTGAAGAACAATTTCATGCCTGAAAGTTTAACTAACTACGATTTTCCAATATACAAGATACTTGGTTTTAATTACCGTAACCCACATTATATCCGCTGACTACACCAACATTTTCTCATACCAAAAAATATTTTGCTAATATTCACTAAATCTTATTACAGTAAAAATAAAGAATAATAAAATTGCTTCTAATTATGCTGATAAGTTCAAGATTGGAATCCAAATAATATCAGCTACTGTTACATTCGATGAAATTGCTTTAATTAAAACAATTTTGATAAAACGATAGCCAATGAATTATTCAGGCGATTCAACAATTTGGAACATATTTTACAAATTATTATTGAAGTAACTGGTAATTTGCTTCATATCAAGCAATGTGGATTAAAGATTGTATCAAAGTTTAATACCGCTGGGACAGTTTAGGGTAATGACCAAAAAGTGTATTTCCGTTGAAAGTGACTCCATTGACCATTCGATTTCGGTCAAGTCATGTTGTTTAACGTGTTACCTAATTCTAAAATTAGTGCGAACAGGAATTCAAAAGTTACACCTATCAACTTTCAACCGCCACAACGAAATAATTTCGTTCAGAAAAAGACTGTTTCTTCGATACGGGCAATAAAATACCAGATATGTGCTGCATTACTGTTTGCTATCAACAGACTCTACCTCTTGAAACCTAACAGGTTTATTCTACTCTTGAGTTACGTTCACACAATTTACATGCCGGTTGTGGTCTGGTATATTATGTTCAATGCTGACGACTTGTCAGCCACTTACTTCGTCTTTAAATATACCTGTTGTATCGAATACCTTCTCCTTATCACAATTACTTTATTTGCGAGCAAAACTAAATTGATCAACCTGTTTCGTGATCTCGACAAGTTTGATGAACTGTTGAACATCAGTAAAGACTTGAACGTGATTGATTCTGGATATACGAGTATCTATTGGCTCTCAGGGTGTTTTCTCTACAGCTTGTGTGAATACATCGGCTGCTACTTCTATCTCTCTTTCTTCATAGATAGAACTGTTTACTGTTTATATGTGATGATGTTGGCACACGATTGTGAACATATCCTCGTTTTTGTTCTTCTTAGAACTATTTACACCAGACTTCGTGTAATTAAAGCCCATGTTTTGAACATGTTTTCTGCCGAGAACAGAACGAACAATAATTACAGAAGGAAGTTGAATAAAGTTGAAGCGCTTGCGAACAATGCGCAGCTTGATATTAGTTCTTTACACCGGGTCTACGATTTGCTTCACAAGTGTTCCGAACAACTCAATTCTATTATGACTTTACCGGTAAGTTTTACGAAGAACTGTTTGCGAATTTAAGTTTAAAATGCTCTTTCTGTAATATTCAAGGACTTTTAAAACTATATTTACTGGAATAAAGTCCACCGTACAGTTAGTGTGTTCAGTATGAAATATTTTGCCTCACTTTCCAGATGATGGTTATTTTGCTGACTGCGGGATTATCGACGACCATGCTACTGAAAATGATGGTGAAGGTGATACAAACAGTCACTGTTAGCACAACTGTAAGTACTAAATTAATATTATTGTATTGAAAAAAAATTGTTTTTTTTCGTAGGAATAAAAGTTTGGTCGCGGGATTATTTCCTTACCGTGACCCCGGAACATAACAGGCTACTGAAGGACACCGTGGATTTTAGTCAGTACAAGTCTGACAGTCCCTCCCGCCCTGCCCGGGGTTGGAGGACTCATTTGATGATTTTACCACGCTAAAAAAAAAAAAAAAAAAAAAAAAAAAAAAAGGAATAAAAGTTTAATGTAAAGTAAAATTAAATGTTGGGTCTTCCAAATGCCCATTTTGTCAATCGTACCAATTTTTTTTCAAACATTCTCAAAACGGTAAAGTCGAATTCTGAAAAAAAACGACATCATCGCTATATACTCACCGCTCTTCGACTAACTTGAACAAGAACAGCTGTGCAGATGAATATAACAGCAACATACACATAAAGCAAAAGGTTGGAACATCAATATTTGCTCACAAATCCTCTGGGACATGGTTTCCCAAACTATGCGCCACAGACTACCGTCTGTGGCAATCCATGAAGAATAGATCCAAGATTATTATTATACACAAAATCCATCTGAAAGAAGAGGATACGTGCATGCTTTACGTGCTTTCCGAGGCTCGGAGGAAACTCGCTATGACAGATGGTCACCCATCCACAGACCAACCTCGGCAAGCGCAGCTTGACCCAGAAGATCGGCTTGTGCGGCTGTAATTATTCAGCCACGAGCTGAAGAGGATAATCTCATATATTAGCCAATTGCCGTCTACTGCTGAACAGTAGCCCCAAAAATGCTCCAACCCTTCATTCAGGTCCAGGAAAGTCCGCATACACCCACTGCCAGTCACATTCTTCAAATCATCGATCCATCTTGCCACATGGCATTCGGTACTACGTTTGCTTATCCGTGGTCTACCCTAGCATGCCTACTTGCATGCCAGCCCTGAAACCATGTGATGATGCATGTGTTCCGATTCGGTGAAGTTTTCAACCAGGAGGTTTCATTATCACCCGGCATTGACTAGAAATAAGGTGCCGTGTCAAAGTATTAAACGTGTAAGGGACTTTATATCCATGGGGCGCGATGCGACGCAATCCAACCGATTCCAACTAAGTGAAAATAAACCTTGCTACTGAGAAATAATGATGCAATTCGATTGACTTGACGTCGTCGTGGCGATGGTGTTTTGTTTTTCAATTACCCGTAGATTACAATGTGTTTTATGTAATACTAGCACTACGCCCGCGACTTCGTCCGCGTGATTTTCGAACTTTGCCTTTGTGAATTTTTGGCCCCAGCCACCCTCTATATGGGATACTGTTGGAAAAACTAAATCAATATTAAACAAAAATTCTATCAACCCGCAATATTCCGTCTTAGGTAACACCTAGGTCCAAAAAATTTAAGACTCCTAACTATCAACGCCAATACAAACTTTAGGGGTCGTATATCGTATCATCCTCTCTTAGTGAGAATCTGTGTCCTAAATAGAAACCCCCTGCAATGTTGAGTCCTCTAATTACACACACCAGAGACAACCCCTAAGGGGTATAATTTTATGAAATTCCGTCTTAGTGAGAACCTAGGTCCTAAAACAAACCCCATGCTGAAACTCCTAGCATTTGTAGCAACAAAGTTTGATACACACTGTCAGTGTCAACCCCATAAACAGCCCCTTAGTGGTAGGATTTCAGAAAATAGTGCCTTGGTGTGCATTTACGTCAAAGAAAAACCTTTCAAAATTTAATACTCCTAGCATTTGGAGAAACGAAGAGAGAAACTTTCATACAAAATATCAACCCCTAAATCAACCCCTTTGTTTCTATTTTCACAAAACACCCGCAACTACGCCCAAAAAAGAATATCTATGCAAAATTTGAGTCTCCAAACTATCGACCCCGAAAAAACCCCTTAGGGGTTGAATTTCGAAAAACCGTCTTAGTGAACATTTAGGTCTTAAAAAAAGCCCCTCGCAAAATTCGAGACGCCTAGCACTTGTAGTAACAACAAAGTTTCATACAAACTATCAAACACAAACCCCTTGGGGGTCGAATTTCTCAAAATCCCGTCATTGTGAGCATCTACGTCCTGAAAAGGAACCCGATGCAAAATTTGAGGCTCCTAGCACTTGTAGTAACAAAGTTTCATACAAACTATCAACCACAAAAACAAAACCTAAGGGGTCGAATTTCGCAAAATCCCGACTTAGGTGTCACTTACGCTCAAAAAAGAACCCCTATGTAAAATTTGAGTCGTTAAACTTTCAACCCCAAAAACAACCCCTTAGGGGTCGAATTTCACAAAAATTCCACGTTAATGAGCATTAACGTCTTAAATAGAACCGCCATGCAAGATTTGAGATGCCTAGCACTTGTAGTAAGAAAGTTTCATACAAACTATCGACCCCAAAAACAAACCCCTCAGGGGTCGGATTTCGCAAAATCCCGTCATAGTGAGCATCTACGTTTTAAAAAGACACCCCATGCAAAATTTGGAATTCCTAGCACCTGTTATAACGAAGTTTCATACAAACTATCAACCCCAAAAACAACCCCTTAGGGGCCGAATTTCGCAAAATCCGTTCTTAGTGCTCACCTACGTGGTATAAGGAGGGCTTGTGGCAAATTTCAAGTTTCTAGGCCCAGCGGTTTGGGCTGTGCGTTGTCAGATCAGTCAGTCAGTTTTGAATTTTATATATATAGATGTCATAGTGGTAAGGTTACTTTTTACTTGTAGTTGGAATCGGTGGAATTGTAATCGCGTCGCGCCATGGCTAAAGTCCCTAAGTGTGCCGAGAATGGGGATGGCAACTGGGGAACTAATGGCCCTAGTATAGCTTGTTCTAAGCATCGTCATTGGTTCAAATCAGTTCAAATCTTAAAGGTACTTCAAAATAGTACTACGTCATTGGTCAGATTAGGACTACTCTATGGTAGCGCCATCTACAATATCTTTGCGTTGCCAACCCCATTGAATTGAAGAAATCTTTGAGAACCCCTGTTCTAAGGGATTACTGACTAGTGGTTTTCAGGTTAAATACAACCCTTGTGAGCTATCATCATCACTTCAAAATAAAAGAGATAGCTGTGTAGGCGTGTGACCTTTTAACCCTATCTAGGTCAGCAGAAGGCTTGGCAACTGTACTAATAAATGAATGTAGGTATACAATGTCAGTTAAGTTTGCTTTAGCTGGTTTTGTGTGCATTATGTAGAGGGAGTACTCGTATGTACATTTTTATAAGTAAAAGGAAGCAAAACTTTACGAATTTCCACAAAAAGTTTTGTACAGACGCCAGCAGTTCAACCTATCCACTATACCAATCGAACATAAAACTTCCACTATTGTGATACGGTTGAAAATCTATTACAGAAATTGGACAGTTTGAGGTAGGCTGTATAATTGGGGTACAAGATAACTGGTTCTTACACTGTTATGTTACGTCAACTTATTGGTGGATAGAAACCTCTAATAAAGACTTTAATTTTTTGGTTCAGGGTCAAAGTGGGTCATTATGTGTTGTCCAGTTCATCGCTAGTCATCTAAGTTAAAAAAAATGTTCTGTTGCAGTTTGGAAAATCAACAATAATATACCTGTTCGGTCGTGGCATGAAGTACACTGGGCTGGTGGTGGTTCCGTGCTACTACTCCAGGGTGACTTCCTCACAAGTTGCTGAGATCCGCACTTGTCTCCACGATGCTGTGAATTCGTTTCCTTTGGGTAAGTTTAAACACAATTTTCTACTAGCTGGTCTGTAGTTCAAATGTAGAATTATTATGATGAGGCAATAACGAAATCAGATGGTCTTTAATTTCTTCAAAAACTGTAGAAAAGTTCATACACAGCGTTTCGATTTTTCTCTTATAATGACTTTCTACTGCAGAGAAAGCTTTTCTTTCAGTACAAGTATATGAATACAATACAGTTTTGATTGCTGCACTTATTGGAAGAATTACATTTATTTAGGTCTCACAGGTAAGAAAAGCTCACAGATATCGGTATTGATCAATAATAGTCTAACTTACGAACAGTTCTATGACACAGCATCAGTCGCTTGGCCCAAATTTTGTACGCCATAAATAAATTCTGTTCAAGTAAAGCCTACAAAAAGCCTTATAAAACCTAGATCTTCCTCCCAACCTGTTCCACCCTCCCTATAGTGAAGAAGAAAAGTACTAAAGCCTTTACAAAATACTTTCACAAATCAATGAAGTTATTTCTTTTCAGATAAAATCGAGCGGCGGAAGGTGAAAGCCTTCTTCCAGCTGACTCGGGAGAATGAATTCACTTACGCGCTAGGAGGGGTGATTAGACTCAATATGTCTTTGCCTCTGAGCTACATGAGCTTATGTACTACGTATCTTGTTATATCTATACAGTTTTCTAAGTTTTTCGACTAGAGGTTTCAGCCGGATAGCTGTAGAAATTTTTGGATGTGAAGATTGATTCTAGAGCATAATTGAGATAGATTTCAGGTTTTAAAATTGTGTGGTTTCAATAAATTGATAAACAGGGACCGTCTATATTGTTTGTTACCTAAATAAGATTATTTTTGTAGAAACTAAGTGTTGTTATTATGGTAGTGTTCATTATTTTAGCAATGTATGATTACATACAAGGATTTTTTTTTAACGTGGTAAAATCATCAAATGAGTCCTCCCACCCCGGGCAGAGCGGGAGGGACTGTCAGACTTTTACTGACTAAAATCCACGGTGTCCTTCAATAGCCCTTTATGTTCTGAGGTCACGGTAAGGAAATAATCCCACGACCCCGGCAGGCTTTGGAATTACATACAAATTCAAAATTTTAGATTTAAATATAATGTAATTAATATCAGTTTTCAGAAAATAACCATTAAAATAACCACGAATATAACCATTTACTCGCATGTTTTTGTGTGCTATCGGTTTTTACATTACCTAAATGTAATTCCACGTCCAACATCGGATCAATAAAACTTTCATCATCATTTAACATTAAGTTACATCACTACTATTGATACATTGATTACCCAACGAACTTAAAATTCGTAGCAATTAGTTCGAACGTCGGCCGTCGCATGTTTGACTCAAATATTTAGTTAGTCCGAGCTCGTTTTTAAAACGAAAGCGTCATTAAGGACCCTGTTGACTGTTATGAAGGGTCAAATTGCCCTACAAATTGTACGAAACACGTTCCCTCTTGATTAACTTTCACAAGTACCCGTACTTGGAATGCTAATAAAATAAAATTGGCTGCCATCGATACAGTTCGAACTGTAAAACTAAAAATGTTTTAAACCTATAAAATTTAAAGAGCTAACCGCCTTTGTTAGGCTTATATCCAATCAGCTATTGAAACCGTTTCTGTCTCCCTCTCATCATGTTGGATTGATGAGAATGTGACGCAGCGAATTTTCGATTTTCGTCTACGAATTTTCGTTAACCTGCGCCATAATCGTTGAAGCTCGGAAGATTTCGGCTATAGCGAACGAATGGTGGGTTTTGGAGCCGGGGAAAAAATTAGTGAGATAACATTCAGCTTTATTGCCTACCGTCCGTCTCCGCCAAAATTCAGGGGTGACGTAAATGGCCCAAGAGACTTGCGTTTTTATCTCCGGGAGTGGCCAACTTGAACATTGAAGGGGTTTTTTGTGCACAACAAAATATTATTTAACCTTTTCATTTGGGTCGGCGGCTCGGGACACATTAAGAGCACTATGTTACGAAATATGAATCAAAATAGCCCTATTTATGTATTTTAGAAAAGGTTTCGTATTGATGTATTGTGTGGGAGGAAATAATTATGGAATTGAAATTAAAGACCCGCTAAAATTAATTAATTGTTTGGAAATGAGAGGCTTCTAGTGAGTAGGTACTACGTCACAGCCATATTGTTCTAAAAATAAATAATCTATCTTCTAAGAGAGAAGTTAGTTGGCAACATTTGCAATAGACGTGCAATGTCTGGCCTGTTGGTCTAGTGGTTAGTGACCCTGACTGCTATGCCGGAGGTCGTGGGTTCGATTCCCACCCAGGGCAAATGTTTGTGTGATGAGCACGATCATTTGTTCTGTGTCTGGGTGTAATTTATCTATAATATGTATGTATTTAGAAATATATAAGTATGTTTATCAGTTGTCTAGTACCCATTACACAAGCTCTGCTTAGCTTGGGTCTAGATGGCGTTGTGTGATAGTTGTGGAATATATTATATTATTATTATTATTATAATGTAAAACTCGTTCGTAACTATATTGTTATAAAGTTTATGTTCAGTACAAGTGTCTGTGAGTAACTGAAGTAAAGTACTAAGTATTGACTTGGCAAAGTTAAACTTGGCTACTTATTATTGTACCAATGCGATAGGGTCATTCCCCTCTATTGCATTCTCATGTTTATATTACTTGTAGGTTATACTATCATGGGGTGCTATGATAGGAAACGTCCACGTGCGCCCGTGGACTGGAGTTCCTTCTCGGATACGTCCGGGAGGAAAACCAGTTTTTCGGGCCGGTGCACCCTGGGATGCGGGCAAAAACTCTTCCTTAGGATTCATTTGATGATTTTATCACCTAAAAAAAAAGGTTATACTATCATTACCATTCTGCCTTTATTATTAGCCTATTCTATCTCTCACAGATGCTGCTGGGATACAGGCCTCAACTCTGTGAGAGGGAATGGGCCATAATCCACCACGCGGGCCCAGTGCGGATTGGTGGATGTCACATGTCTTCGAATTTTTGGTTCTAGGACATGCCGGTTTCCTCACGATGTTTTCCTTCACCGTTTTGAGAGCAGTGGTCATGAAATAAATTACACAAAGTAATGCCCCTGCCGGCATTCGAACTCACGACCTACAACTCGTAAGTCGGGGCCGATACCACTGGGCCACCACTGCTCTGCGCATTCTATCCCACTGCTGGGTAAAAGCTACCTCAATTGTTCTTACACCATTTTTTTCAAACTATGGTCTACATGTCTTTTACGTAAAACATAAATCCTTTTCGTTTTTCACCTCCTCACTGACCATTTCATCCATTACACAATCTGTTCGTAGTGGGTTAAAATAGGCTAGTTGCCCTAAAAAATTAATTAGTCCGTCTTTTAGATTATTCAAAAATAAGGGACACATTTTTTTTTATTTGTAAATTAGACCAAAAATGACAAAGATATAGCCTATTAAAGTTACGTGTGACGTCACGATGCGTGGCTTTTTTCGCGCAGGGTGACGTCACAGGTAACTTAAATAGGCTAGTATCTTTGTTATTTTTTGTTTAATCGAAAAAAGAAAAAATACGTGTCCAATTTTTTTTTTATAATCTAAAATACGGACTAAATAGAATGTTATTATTTTGACCCTGGAACGTGGGTGCGTCTCATTTCATAATAAAGTTATTTGATATATTTTCATTTCAATAACGTTCACATGATATAATCAGCGTGAGATATACCAACGGTTGATATAATTTCTCTACACATAATGTTTGTGTTACTCTAAAACTCATTTCATATAATTTTATTTGATTTATCGTTTAATTAAGCGAAAATCATTATATATATAACGTTTGAAACGTATAATTTAACGTTTAAACTATTTTCTTTGATGACTTTGGCTTATCCTTTGAACTTTGATTGTTTGCCTTCACGATTGCTATTGTTATTAGAAAAATTTAGTATCCAAGAGCGAGCGAAGCGAGCTCGTGAATTGGGACACCCCGACACGGACAGGTTAGGTTCGAAGGGGATGGCCGGGTCTGAAAGACCCCGCCATCCCCTACGTGTTAGGTTACTTTAAACCTTGCACCCGGAAATAGGAGCCCCGCGAAGCGGGGCTCCGTCGAAGTTTCACGGCAGGTGGTACTATAACTAGGTACATCAGTGTTAGATTACTTGCCAGGAAGAAAAAAAAAATTAGACCAAATAAGTTTTATGTCTTTTGAGCGGTATACAAAACGATTTTATATTAATTGATTGTTATGCTTATAGAAATTAGTCATTTTAAAATTATGACAATCGTTTATTATATTAGCAGATCGTTATATCAAATAAAATTATATATTCAGTTGTCATCTCTTGTAAGTTTTAGAGATTTTGTAGTTATATCATCTATTACTTACCCCTGGAACCTACCCTATTTGGTATGCCTTTATCATCTCTATCTCTCATATAGCTATTATAATATTATGTTTATACTTTAACTAACTTTAAAGTTTAGTTCGTAAATGGTTAAATAAAATTAGACAGCTAAACTTTTCAGGCGTGCTGAGCATGGACAATAATGGACATCTTTTATAATAATAATAATATCAATAATCTTTTATCATTATTATTGTATCAGCCCATATTACAGATTTATCTATTACAAGAGGCGAAGATCCTCCTCCGCTCCTTTTAATTATATCGTTAAGTAAATACGATAAAACCAATGGTATATTAATTAATATTTTATTTGGTAAAACATTTAATCTCGCCTCCGTATTCGCTAGATGTGATCATTGGTACTTTTTAAGTCTGTTACTTAAATAAAAAAAGGAGGAAGTTCTCAATTCGGTCGGTTTTTACCGACTTCAAAAAAAGGAGGTTATCAATTCGACCAGTATGTATGTAATATTATCAGAACTGCCCAGTTTTCGTATATGTTAGTCTATATCAGCGTCTGAACAAATTTCATAAGTGTATGTATGTATGTTTTAATGTTTGTGCACGCATATCTCCGGAACTACAAGTCCGATTTAAGTAATTCTTTTTTTGTTGTACTAGGTATTATCCAACTTAGGGTACACTGCAGTTTCATCAAAATCGGTTCAGTAGTTTTAGAGATATGGATTTTTTCGTTGTGACGGATTACAAGATTAGTGCACATCATGTAAGAAAACTTTGTATTTTACAAGAATTTGGGTTGAATATTTAATAAATAAACTAAAAAGGGTAAAATAAAAACTTTTTAAAAAAAAGTACCAACTTCAAAAACAAATACAAAAAAGTTTAAAATAACCTTTCTTTCGGAAGTCGGTGGCAATACTCAATGAAATAATAAATAAAAATCAAAGCCACCGACTTCCGAAAGAAAGGTTATTTTAAACTTTTTTGTATTTGTTTTTGAAGTCGGTACTTTTTTTTAAAAAGTTTTTCTTATGTATGTACAACCGATTACTCCGAGGTTTCTGTGTGTGATTATTTTTTGTTCGATGCAGTATACTTGCCATTTAGTCCCATAAAAATTCATCCAATTTGGTTCAGTACTTTTTATTTTGTTAGCACTTTTAGATTTCCGCTATGTCGATGATGTGTTGATCTTTATTTTTTGTGTGTTTGTTACGCGATTACTCCGCCAATGGTGGACCGATTTTCAAAATTCTTTTTTTGTTGTACTAGGGATCGTTCACCTTAGGGAATACTGCAAGTTTCATCAAAATCGGTTTAGCAGTTTTTGAGATAGGAAATTTTATTAGCATTATTGTGTACATGAGCGATGATAATACAGGTGCTAGCTACGGATTACAAAATACTAGTGCACATGTAAGAAAATGATGTAATTGACAAGAATTTGTGTGTGAATATTTAAACTCAACCATATTCATCTTTATATTTCATAACATTAAAATATCAGACAGACTTGAATAGAGAGGAGATAGTGGGATGCTTAGTTGGGAACATCGAAGGCAAGGGATTCACCAACTCGATGGACAGATCAGGTGAAGGAATCATCATCCTCTAAATTGTACTCGGTGGTAAGAGATGCGCTGGACAGAAGGAGGAAAGGAGGCGGATCATCTGCTCCAGATGCAACTCTGAAGCTGACCACGATCCTCAGACATGAGAAACCATACGAATTGAATAACGGGAAATAAAAAAAATAAATAAAAGTTACCTACCAGGCAAGCCTCAGTCTGCACCTCTTACTAATAATTAAATCGATTCAAAATCATTCCAATCCCTTCACAACGATTCATCACATCTGCATAAGAATCAGATAAAGAGGATACAAATTTTTATGGCCTTGTAAAACATCCAAGGACCAGCCACAAAGATAGACTCAAGGCCATTCAACCCTTTTGCTCATAAAAAGGTATCATAATACTGGAATAAAAATGAAAAAGAAATAAAGACTTCGACTTCGACTAACGATTGCTGTGAGCAATAGGAATAATAATTGCCTTTGTAAATATTTTCGCAGTGAAACGCCAGAGGGTTTCTTGCTACATATCTAGGGTTTGTACATTTGTGAACATAATTGTATGAAAGATCCTCAGGGGAAAGTTAACAAGGATTTCGGGACTTCGTGGAAAGTAAATGTTTTGTGGAGTTGAGATTAAATTTATGGCCTGTGACCTTGGAACGCAAAGGGCAACTGGTGGGATATAGTACATTTTTAGTTTCTAAGAATCCGACTATCTCCTCTCTAACATCCTTCTCTCCGAAGGGACTGTTAGAGACCAGGGAGGGAGGGACCCAGGGAGAGATTCACTTTATGATTTTACCACCCGAAATATGTCACACTTTTAAAATAATCTCCCTACGTACTAAATGCAAATCTACTACAAATGATTAAAACTATTTTCAAACAGACAGGCGAAGCGAATGCGATCCGAAGCGTTTTTATTTGTAATGTATGGAATTGTTCGAATCCAGTCACATAGAAAAGCGAAAGCGATCCGATAGTCTATGTGACTGGCTTCAAACGATTCCATACATTACAAACAAAAACGCTTCGCTTCGCGTTCGCCACGCCTGCCTGTTTTTGATTTGTTCTGCCTGTTGTTGATGAATTTTTATCGAGGAATGTAAGACTATTTTACAAAAAGAAATATTGGTCTGAAAAATTGATTATTATCAATCAACATTTGACCCGTATTTTTTCTTTTGTTACGTAAACCAAAATGACCAAGATACAACGCTTTTAAAAATCATAAAACTTCACTCGGTTGGTATTATTTTACAGGCGTTATAACGTCACAAGGTCACACTCCCGATTTTTTTTTTTCAATATAGATTGATGTAATAAGAAACGTATGCATTATTTTTAAATACTTTACCTGATGGACCACACAGACTTTCTATCTATTTATGCAGTTAAGTTCCTTATTGATAATCTTAATCCTCAATCCCTAGTCATCTGTTTTCTCCACGGATGTGAGACTACCTCGACAATAGTACGTAAATGTATAGAAGATAGATGTATATAGAGATACTAACGGTGTCTGTAGCATTGGTCCATTGGGAACTATTTTAGTATCGTCTGAATGCGGCTTCTGTCTGGAGTTAACGATATATCTTGACCAAACAGACAATATCCCATAAAACCCCAAGTATTTTGATGGTGTGTCGGTAAATTAATGGAGTTTTTGCACAGAATATTGTCATGCAGAAAAGAAGTTGTATTTCTAATCTATTAATTTATTGGCAAAAGAAAAAGTCATTTTTCTTTTGACAATAAATTTAAATTGTATAATAGTTTGAAAGTTACAGGCGCCTAAGAGTTACTTTTGAAAAAAAGAAAACCTATATTTTTACTGTTTCAGAAGCATTTTAAAAAATCATTGAGATAGGACAATATTTCGGGGTAGGAAAACGTTTTCTCTCTTAGTATGGACGAGCGCTCGGTAGACGATCCTCTTAAAACATACATGACAATTTTGAGTCAGGTAAATAATGTTTTCATCGGTCTAGTCTTCTCTCAACTATATTGGGGTCGGCTTTCAGTCAAGCCAGATGCAGCTGAATATCAGTATTTTACATGGAGCGACTGCCTATCGGACCTCCACAACCCAGCAACTGGGTTGGTAATACGATACCCCATGATAAGACTGGTTGTCAGTCTTTTAGAGCCTATGACTAATAGTGAAGACTGCCAAAGATCTACAAAGTAATGACTGCTGGAATGTACCTATGGCCTAAGTGTAATAAAATAAGATAACTAAATATGCGAGTGAAAATAAAGGCAAAAACGATAACATTATCACTTTAACTATTCCAGTGAATAGTAAATGTGGTTTTTGTATAAATTTCAAGTCTTCAATTAAAGACATCTTGAAGTACGGCTATCATTCCATTGTGTTCGGTGTCTATTCAATAATCGGAACGACGAGAGGTTGAATAGTCTTCCATTTTCTACTATTCAAACAGAACAGTATTTGTAAATGGATTCCTTAGTTTACACGGAAATGATAAAATAAATTTATTTTACAGTTTTATGCAAACAGTTTATAAAATGAGCAGTATAGTGATTTTCTGAAATGTTGTTGAAATGTAATAATATGAAACAATATTAAAGTTTAAAATAAATATTAACTAAATAATTAGGTATGTTATTTTACAAACATGAATATCGTGTTTCCGTTTGCTTTAAATTATTTAACGCATATTGCGTTAAATATACACATTAAATATTTCAATACTAAAAAACCGCTAGCGTTATTGAATAAAATTTAATTTCATCTTCAACACCAACACCCACTTAATTTTTTTTTATTGTAGTAAAATCTTCAGTCCTTCCCACCCTACTGTCTTACTTGTACTAACTAAAATCCACGGTGATCTTTCTATAGATAGCCCTTTACGTTTCAGGGTCACGGTTACCTGTATCCTTAGCACGAGTTCTAACTATTTTATTTTACAGCGTATTTCCAGTATTTACAGCGTTTCTTGTATGAAAAAATGCAACTTCGCCTGTAACACTATAGAAGAAGGAAATAATTTTTCCCTTGAAAATCGTCAATTTGACTCTTGTTCAAACTGGCACTGGGGTGCTATGACAGGAAACCTCCACGTGCGCCCGTGGACTGGAGTTCCCTCTCGGATACGTCCGGGGGGAAGACCAGTTTTCCGGGCCGGTGCAACCTGGGATGCGGGCAAAAAAGAGTTTTTGAACTGGGCATGTCTATGGTCGGACGACAAGTCACCCATTTCTCGTCATCCTGCCCGCCCACACATACCAAACAGTAACGACCACAGACACACCCCTCTTAATATTTCCTTATCGTCAAACTGATCCGATATCTGCGCTCTCTCCGTCAGTTTTCGGCACGTCCGAACCTCTGTCCGAAATTATGTGAGCTATTATCATTAGTCGCAGATGACGATCCTTCCAACTTACGTCTTATCTTTTATACGGAACTCCTTTGTCCCGTAATGGGTTTAGTGTCGGCTTCGAGAAAGGCATGAGGATAAAAATCTTATATCGTGTTAAGGGCGCTATGACATACTAAAAGAACACAATTTCTGTCAATTTGACATCGTGATGGCCCCCGCATAAAAACAAAACACTAACGAAACAGCTATGCCTCGTATACCAGAAAGCAAACAATAATGAGCCTTTGCCACTTTTGTTTCGAATAAACAAAGTAAGATCCCGGTCTTCTAGACACTACTTATTTTCATAAACGAATGGATAATATGATAAATATATACCTATCAAAATAAAATAAGTGCCACTCAATAAATAACACTTTAAACCGCACATTGTGTCACGAATTGGATATGTTTGTAATTTACAAAGTGTGCATTATAGAGATTATTCAATTTCATTCTTAACAAGATAATTTACTCGTATTATACGAGTAAATTATCTTGTTATGACATCTTTCAGGTGTTGATTTTGTTTCTAGTGACTAATTGGAATTCATAACTTTTTAATTAGATTTTTGAAATTATTTAGAATTTACGATTTGGTGTTTAAAATTTTTCAAACTTTTTCTTTGACTTTTACATCAAACAGTCATTTATGCCATCTAGAGACATAATTATGGACGCAAAACCAGCCATTGGGGTGATTAAGGTGACATAGATAAGGAGATATAACCAGAAATGGTCGGTTTAATGCTCGAATATTTCCAACCAGTGGTTCAAAATATTTGAAACTAGTGTCAATTAAGAGACGGGTAATATCACCAAACGCCGTGATCCAGGAAGAAAGTGAGCAAGGCCAGAGAAGACGTTAAACCGCGCAAAGAGAACGATAATCTACTACGCAGATCATACAAAGTCCATTGCGACCAGCAACAAGCTCCCATAGAATTGACAAGACAATTTCGAATCGACACTATGAAGATTAAAAATATTCGAGAAGATTCTTGGTTCCCCTGCTGTTAACTGTGAGCGGACGGTGCAACTCGTTAAACATTTACAAAGGAGAATATTTATTGAACTGTTTTGACTGGGCTTCAGTGCTTCTTATACTGGGTTACAGCTGGGTTATTTTTTTAATAAAGACACATCTATTAGAGTGTAGAGAAGATCTAAACAACAGGGTTTCAGATCATTTAACTCTTGAAACAGAATGTTTCGGTGAGCTCTAAATTATAATCTCTATCTCGCAAAACTGAGCTTTTACTTCCTAACGAAGTTACGTAACTGCTCAAAATTGCGTAGAAAAGGTGGTTCAACTCCACATTATTCCATTCGCACAGCAAGTAGTACCTGAGTTCATCTTCGATCAATCGCGACTACCAGTGCATAGATTCGTTTATGCTCGAATTACGATGCTACAATTGGTCACTCAGGCTTTTTACCTAATTTCTATTGAAACGGTATAGAACATGTTCGTTATTTAATAGATAACATTTCACCTTTAGTAAAATAACACAGGGTTTAAGAGAAAAAGGAACATTATTTTTTCGATTTCATTATTTTATATGAAACTTGACACATTCCTGTAATTTCTCACTTTTCATTCAATTTCGCTTATTTTTACGATTTATTGGAATGCTAACTTATTTTTTTGTATGTTCTATTCTGAGTAGTATCTCATCATCATCATCATCATTAGCCGGAGGACGTCCACTGCTGAACATAGGCCTCCCCCGTATACCGCCACGCCGAACGACAATTCGCCACTTGCATCCATCGGCTGCCCTCGACCCTCAATATGTCGTCGGTCCACCTGGTGGGAGGCCTGCCTACGCTGCGTTTTCCGGTCCGTGGTCGCCACTCGAGAACTTTTCTTCCCCATCGGTTGTCAGTTCTACGAGCGCTGTGGCCTGCCCATTACCAGTTCAACTTGCAAATTTTATGAGCTATGTCGGTGACTCTGGTTCTTTGCCGAATATCCATGTTCCGGATTTTATCCCGCAAAGATACTCCGAGCATAGCTCTTTCCATTGCTCGTTGAGTGACTCTTAGTCTCTCTAAAAGGCCAGCAGTCAATGACCACGTTTCGGAGCCATATATCATCACTGGCAACATACACTGGTCAAACACCCTTGTCTTGAGACACTGTGGGATTCTCGATGAGAAAATATCACGTAGCTTCCCAAACGCTGCCCATCCGAGTTGGATTCTTCGGGCGACCTCTTTCTCGAAGTTGGACCTACCTAACTGAACAATCTGTCCAAGGTAAGTATAATGGTCTACAACTTCGAGAGTATCGCTCCCAACAACAACCGGTAAGGGTGCCACATGGACATTCGACATGACTTTCGTCCTGTCCATGTTCATTTTAAGGCCATCCCGTTGGGAAACGATACTGAGGTCGCTGAGCATAGCATTGAGGTGCTCCAACGATTCTGCCATGATGACTATATCATCGGCAAAATGAAGGTGAGTGATGTATTCACCATTGATGTTGATGCCGAATCCGTTCCATTCCAAGAGCTTGAAAATGTCCTCCAACGCGTTCGTGAACAGTTTCGGAGAAATAACGTCTCCCTGTCTCACGCCTTTTATTGGATTGGTTTCGTGCTCTCTTCCTGCACGCGTAGCATGGCGTTATTTCATCGTTATTTCTACACAAATTGACTGTTTTTTTGCACAAATGTGACACCATTTGAACACTATTGAAGAAAAGGACGTTTATTTTCTATATTTTTCACATTACCATGCTTAAAACGATAAAAATATTTCTACGTTCTGTTATTTTGTCTATTCTTCCGTCGACAAAACCCCTTTCTACGGCGCCATGCTACGCCTGCTGAAATCGGATGGACATGGTGGCGTTTCTATACAAACACTTCGACACTTCGATATACCTATAGTCGTGACATCGTTGGAGGGACTGCAATACTGCCCAGGTTTCGATTGAATCGAAGGCTTTTTCATAGTCCACAAACGCTAAACACAATGGCCGATTATAGTCCTCTGTCTTCTGTATAATCTGGCAGAGCGTGTGTATGTGGTTTATAGTACTAAAACCTTTTCGGAAACCGGCTTGTTCGGGAGGCTGGAAGTCATCAAACCTGCGTTCGAGACAGTTCGTAATGACTCTTCAGAACAGCTTGTATACATGGCTCAGAAGTGAGATTGGCCTGTAGTTCTTCAACAAGGTGTTGTCACCTTTTTTGAAGAAAAGAACAACCACACTCCTGTGCCATGCTTCTGGCGTAGAACCTTTGAGTATGACGGAATTAAATAACTTCTGGAGGACTAGAGTAGTACCGGTTTTCCACCCGCTCTCAGAAGTTCTGTTGAGATTCCGTCCTCACCCGGCGACTTGTTATTCTTGAGCTGTTGAGCCATTCTAATCTCGTACAGGCTGGTGTCTGGGATATCCTCAGTGTAGTGTCAAGTCAGTTTAGCTCTTGCGTCTCAAGATGTACCGACACTGGGTTGTCGTATTGATGTATATAACTGTCCGTAAAACCTGTCAAGCTCCCTTAGGTTCTCTGGTTTAGTCGAAATGATGCTGCCGTCGTTAATCTTCAGCTTTGTCATTTGGCTCTGCCCAATAGACGAATTCTTTGCGAACACTTTTGAGCCCCGGTTCCGCTCGATTGCCTCTTTGATCCATGCCGCACTAAAGGAGCGCAGGTCACGTTGCATTCATTTAGAGATTCGTCTATTGAGTTTGCCATATTCCGACATATCAGCTGAAGATTGCAGCCTCATCTCGGTCCGGTCCTGCATCAACCGGATTTTTCCGTTCGAGAGCTTTTGAGGCTTATTGCGGCGCGGGGTCTTAAAAAACTTGGACCCCACAGCTTGGACAGTTTCCACCAACCCATTATTAATCTCGTCCACAGTTTCGCATTCGGTTAGGCACTGGAAGCGATTGTGCAGTTCAAGTTGAAAGTCTTCGGGGTTCCTGAGTAGTATCTGTTTTTTGTGAATTTTATTCATGAATAAAATTCACAAAATAATATCAGGCAAAAGAGCCATGGCCGGTTGAGTGCTTGAGCTTCAATGCTGCTAAGACGTGAATTTTTCCGCAAAAAGGAGCCAATCCGACTCGGTTCTATCTTTCTGAGGTGTAACCGTAAAAATGACAGGCTATCTTGACCTTTTTGGGGTGCCGTTGACGTCGACCCACAATATTAGTCCTCTTATTGAGTTGGCTGCAAAAAAGTTAGGTACATGAAGTGGTACAGGTTTGCCAAATCCCAACTCGATGCACTTGAGTCAATTTAATAGCACCCGGCATTGATCGAGGCCACGATCTGCGGGGCAAGACGGAATAGGAAGTAGTCACCTCGAATCCTTATGCAAAGCAGTCATGCTAGCGAAGTAGGAGGTGGAACACGTGAGGGAGAACAGCCGCGTGACGTACGACGCCGAGAAACGATTTCTATTTGAGAGTAGGAGCATGCCTTGGTCACTGGACTATCTTATCAGGTAACGGTGGCCCTGGAACGTAAAGGGCTATTTAAGGATCACCATGGATATTAGTCAGTACTAGAGTCTGGTAATAAATCCCGTCCCGCTCGGGAGGACACATTTGATGATTTTACCAAAAAAAAAATAATACAATGCAGCTGCCAAAACGGAATACCGCAATTGACTGGATGCCGAACCTGATACAAGACTTCAACTCTCTTCGATCAAACCTAATAAAAATACATTGATGAAAAAAAAAACTTTTTGAAAAAAGTACCGACATCAAAAACGAATACAAAAAGTTTAAAACAAAACTTTTCTCTGGTAAACCGCTACCTCAAAACGATCAGATCAATTTTTCACGGATTTTCGGGGCGCACGTTAGAGAGCCAAATCCTGCCGGGCGTCGCGGAATTGTCTTATCGGGTATCCATAGCCTCGGATCGCAATGGGTTATTGAAGGACACCGTAGATTTTAGTCATTACAAGTTTGTATGTCCCTCCTGTCCTTCCCTGGGTGGAAGGGCTGATTTGATGATTTTACCACGTAATAAAAAGCCATACCACCAGGGGCATGACCGGTGGTATGGTGGGTCCCGCAGCGAGCTATATTATCCAAACGAACTGGAATGTTTGGGAAGTTAGCAAGTCTGAAATTACATATAATTACCAATTCAGAAAAAAAGGTATCAGAATTATTTAAATTGTTTTTTTTTTGTATTATTTACATTTTTTTTTTTTACAATTATATCCACATTCGAATATAGTCGGAAAATTCAATCAAATTAATTAAAAATATTAGCTTGTATCAAGAAAGGTAGGTTAAACTGTATTCTTGGCGACTGGGAAAATTACTGGCCACCACTCATGACCTGCGGAAAATTCGAGGTACTACATTTTTCACATGGAATTTGATGTCATGACAAAGACAATGGCGCCGCGTGTAAAGGTCATGAATGGTGGCGTGTATTTTAAATTTTAATAATTACGCAACTAATGTCAAAATGGTTGCGAGCGATACGTCCTCCCTCAGAAGGCGCCCCGCGCCGTCTAAATCAAAGAAGAAACCGTTCTTGGTTTTATATTGAATTTTGTCATTGCATATTATAATTGTTTAATACTATTATTTTACTTTTAAATGAGCTAATTATTTTTTTAATGCAAGCTAACATAGTAACCTTAGTTATTCAATACTTTTTGATTGAATATTCAGTAAATCTTGATAGATAAAAAATATAATTTCGGACGAAAAAATGTCAAATTCTTCCTGTTTTGAAAAATTATTTTTGGTTTATTTCTGAATGAAAAATAAAAAAGTGATTAATGCAGTCCAATTATAATCTTTCAGATGTACCAAGGACATTTTCAAATATTATTTTACTACTATACCTTCTATGTAATTCGGTACCAAAGTATGACAAAAAGTAGAATTTTATGAAACATCCTTTACAGAGACAAGGTTTTTACATATGTATGTAAACAAATCTAAAAATGTGTTTAAAGCACTCCACGCAGAAAGAATCAAACTTTCTCGAGTATATGTACTTTTTTTATTTGTGGCAATGTCATACCCAGAATCAGGTTCCAAAAGTCGCACAAAATCAACGAACCGTGTGAAAGCCCTCTTAAGCTCCGTAGGTTCGCACTTTAGTATACGATTTTCTCTCAATTGTTTCCGCGTTTCGGTAAGTTAATGGAATTCCAATGTTTTTACGGACACATTTTCTTTATAAACTTTAGTTTTCCTGATCTAATTTCCTTATATTCGCATCTTAGAAGGTTCTACTTAGTATTTTAATTTTCTTTTGAGTCTCAAATTAATAATTCATAATTATCTCTTAATGCCAACCTAATCAATATTCATTATAATTAAGATTACTGTTGATTGCTCTCAAAGAATCTCGCTGACCTGATTTCACGTAGATTCTCGTTTAATTAAAAGTAAACACACTGAGTCTACTGAACCATTTCTTAAAACAATTTGGGCCCTTTTATTGTAGGTTTTCCACCCTTATTGGGACCAAATGGTACCTTCATTCATGTCACCGTAATTGGCAATTAGTGCGGTCGATTCTGTTTGTGAATGCAGGAGCCTGTTTAGTAAACCAGCTCTGAGCTGAATTACAATGAGGTTAAAAATTAATACCATTATTAATGACATTAAAGACCAGATTGATAGTATTATGGGTTATTTTCGGCAAAATATTTTGAAGATCAAATCAGCCAGAGAATCTTCAGGCTTATGAACATTCTTCGGAATTCGCTACAATCTTGTAGGATTACGTTGAAAGAATTTGAAATCGAAAACGTAATTCAGTCATCAGGAGAACTGCGTTTGTGTAAATCGACTACTTTTCAGAAAATCGTTCAAGGAAAATCTAAGAAGCCTTGAAAATCACCGGCAATATAAGGTAAGTAGGTCGTATTAATATTCCAACTTTCACTTATACCCGTGCCGGCCCAAACACCGATTGTATTGGAATAAATAACCCTAAAATATGTGGGCCGCTTTGCTCCATTTGAGATTCCAATCTCAGCCTTACACACAAACTTCAACAAGGCTAGTAGGTACGTAAATATAACGTTTACGAACACCGCGTATTTCCAGAGACGGGCGGCCATTTCTCAGCGTAAGTGCTGGAAAAAATCTCGAAATGCTACATAAATTCAGTTTGAATATGAGGACAAAATATAAACGGGCAGTGCGCGTGGCGACTGGTCCCAGCGCTGGGACACTTACAATGAAATATGCAGAACGGGTTTGAAGTAGTCACTGTATAGAATCTGTGCAGCTGTCGCTAAGGGAGGTTCTCTAGAGTAGCCACCGTGAAACAGGGTAAGCCCGCGTTCAGATTTGTGTTATTAGGATTGTATTTGTAAGACAAGAGGATAACTGGTTAATCTCTGGGGTTTAGAGGAGTGAAACAAACGAATTTTGTTCCGTAATAGCTTTTGATCCACTAAACCTTTTTTCTGGGTGGCGGGGTAGTTTGAAGTTAATTTTAGTTGACATTCCAATTTAATCTTGTATGCTGAAGTGGCTAAGCTATGCATACCAAATCATTGTGAAACATGTTTCATGTTGCCATCGAATAGCATTAGGGTACGTACGCATTGACAGGTGGTTAGCCTTTAGCGAAATGAAATTTTATGTTCTAGAATTTTCACTTGGCG
Source organism: Agrotis segetum (assembly GCA_036375495.1). NCBI lineage: Eukaryota > Metazoa > Arthropoda > Insecta > Lepidoptera > Noctuidae > Agrotis > Agrotis segetum. The sequence goes on from JAQSVV010000068.1 coordinate 8,277,499, forward strand.
CCTTCGCTAGTTACTTGTATCCTAGTTACTTAACAGATGTTAAGACATAATTCTCCAGACGATAAACAAGACCTGTCAGTGCGTACGTGCCCTCAGCAAAAAAATTTGAGTGCTAAGAAAAATAAAGCAATTTGAAAATGAGCATTAAAACAAGGTTACTGAAACGACAAAGATGAAAATAAATAGAAAATACTTAATTTACGCTTTTTATTTGGGCAGAGCTTTCCCTTACAATTATCGTTATAAACAGACACACCAAAATCACTGCTCCTCGCTTTTATATAGCTCGCCGGCTGGCGGCTATTTCACCCCCTCCGCTCAGAATTTGACGGGGATGGCTCACGTGGTAGGGCAGTGACGTGGCGAGCTGGACTGCTGGCTGGCTGGCTGGCGTTGGCAGGCTTGCCTGGCTTTGGCTGGCATCGCTGGCGACATCTGGCGTTACAATCGGCCATCCTGGAACAATTGCTCCCGCAATGGGAACAACAAAACAGTGATTACAAGTCAGCTCAGAGCAAATGGCATATCGATAACATGGACTATAATTTAGCTGTCTAGGAGATCTACGAGATCTTCGTTTTCCTACTGTTGATTCACACTACTGGCGCTATCGGGTATAAAAGCAATGCTACGATATGGTCGTAATAAATCAGCGCATATTGGGCCTGTGAACTTCTTGTATCCTCTAAGACATTTATATATTACAGCTATTATATATTACCTAAATCCTTAGGCAATAACACATGGGCCAGAATATAGATCATCTAACTTAGAATTAACCACGGGCTGGAATTAACCTTATTGCAGCAAGGAGTTTGAGCCTGGCAACAAAGTACGTACTTACTAACTGTACCTAATCGCTTTTTTTTGTAAATTGTGCTATTTTTACGCCTTTTATAGCAGTTACGTTTCATTTTCTTGCTAGCTGTTTTAATTCGATTATAATATAGCCCTATTGCGTCTAGATCGCACTGACTCATAAACCAACCAGGGATGGAAACATCACATTCAGATCTACCTACACGAGCAAACATTAACTCGTATAAATTATAGCCTGCTAAATCATTAACAGTATTATTAATACTCCATATGACTTTGGTAAACTATTGTCCCAAATAAGAGAGGCCTCGCTAGGTTCCGTGGCTCTCAACGCATCGAGAATTGTGCAATTAGAGCGTTCTACCTGCCCATTACACCTAGGCCACGCAATAGCTGTTAACATGTATTTAACCACACACGTACAACAATAGACAAACCTGTAATTTATCTAGTAAATTGTAAAAAAAAGCAAAATTTGTGAACCTCACCAGGTAAAACATGTACGGACAAACTAAATTATAAGAACTTGCATGCTTAATTTGTGTGTAAACGCATGTTTTGAACAAATAAAATATCTTTATCTTTAACTGTTTTTCTGTTGCGAACTTCTTAAAGTATCTACTGGTAAAGGCCTTACCATGGACAGAAACTACGTGATCTGGGAAACTAAGTAAACTAGAAATGCGTTTAAACTCTAATAATCACAAAAACTGAATAAACCTTAGTTTAAACCTGGACTACCAAGTTCAGGCTTGTCTGCGGAACCGCGGTTTAAATTTCTCCGTATACAAAACATAGATTAAACCCTGACCTGACCTAGTGCCGTTTTTTTTTTTTTGAACCATTGTCTAAACAATTAAATCTACAATTTTTAAATACATTTTGGCTGAAATTAACATAAAATCAACATCACAATGAAAAGTTACTATCAGAAACTTTCACACACATTTGACAGCTACTACTGTTAGACCATGGTTTATCACAAAACCACGACATGTAATAACGTTTGTGCAAACCGTTTTACAAGATTCAATCCTGGGTTTTTAGTTAAACCCCTTTTTTTTACGCGCTTTTATTTTGTAATAAGACGGTAATTGTCTTTACAGAATTGACAATACGTGTAGGCTCAGAAACAACGAATTTAGAGAAAGAATTTGTCAAAACTAACACTTATTGGCACCCCTTTTTAATTATGCTCAAAAGGGCTCAAATTATCGATGTCTACCATTTTCATTGGTTTAGTAGGTTTAGGGATTCGATGTAATTTGCCTTCTTTTCAACCGTATTCTCTTTTATCGTACGCACAATGTAAACACGACGTCACATATTTCCTATATGTAATGGCCATCGTTTTGATGCATTTGAAATATTTTCTACGCGCGAAATTTGGCACAACTGATCGGTTATCGTAAAGCGTTTTACGAGACAGCCCATAATTATTTACAGTATCACTATCTGTGCACCCACTTTACAATAGATCAATATACGTTGCACTCTTCGAAACTAACAGTTTACTTTTAAACGGAACACATTAACGGCATCTATCGGATTCCTGCACAAGGCGTTGATATGCTCTAAGCGCTTACCTGGTCTATAAAATAGTCAACGGCAATTTTGAAGTCTCGAATTGAAAGTCACCAGTAGGCAATGCGTGCAATAAGATCACGTTAGTCATTGTATCGCGAACTGCACTACAATCCGTAATTACACGGACATTTTTACACAACACAGATTCTAAAACTTCGTAATAACGCTGTGAAAAACACTTTTTTTTTTTACTTGTAACGCAACTAAAATACAAGACAGAGCTCAAACTACCGCCTATCCGTATTAGTAAAAGAATACTTGCTATGGGTAACTTGCATGCATCCGTGTGAATTTCTATTGGCAAAACTAAGATTTTATACCATACCCACATCTCATTTTTTTTTTTTTTTTTTTATAATTCCTTTAGTGGACGAGCCATTATTGCAAAATTATGGATGAACTTCCTAAAGTAGCTACATAGTCCAATGAACTGACGCACTTTGTGTATGTTACTCAGAACGGGAAATTGAGACACAGCTGCAAACTTAAATTCACCCGGTTCAATGCCATGAACAATAATTCATCACTAAATAACACAGCTAAATAAGAAATCCTGTTTTGTAAAAATTTACATTTACCCGCATGTACATAATTAAATAAAAATTCTGCGTTTGACCCCGACCATTTTGACGACATTATTGGAGTTACTTTTTTTTGATAATTTACTTTTAAATTACTAAACTATCTACGAACTTGTTAATTCAGCGCATAAAAACTGAAGGAGCGCTAAATGTATCTTTAGGATGGATGCTGAGTTTATGGGTACCCTTGGACTACATTCAGACTGGTGAAGTAGGTACTTCTTACCAGATAATTTAGTTTGCTTATCGATATTATATTAAAATGGTTATCTATCGCGGACAATTAATGCATTTAAGGCTCTGTTATCGACACATAGGCAACTATCTCCGTTCTTTCTCATAACTAAACAATAAGAGAGGCATACATCAATTCGGGTTCTTTTTATAATACCTGCTGGCTCAATGGCTCATTAATTTTGACTCTAACAATCTCTTGTTTGTGATGTGCTTATCTATTCCTAAGGCCCGTGTACTTAATGCGCATTTGGACTAAATCTGTATATTCCAACTTCCCAGCTCCCTAGTATAGCTAGCAAAGCAGTTTTATACCGAGATAATCTATACTAATATTTATCTATACTATATACCTTATTACTATTTACTATAGTAGGTACATTATAAAGCTGAGGAGTTTGTTTGTTTGAACGCACTAATCTCAGGACCTACTGGTCCGATATGAAAAATTCTTTCAGTGTTAGATAGCTCATTTATCGAGGGAGGCTATAGGCTATACGGTAACGGGATATTCCCACGGGAACGGGAATAAAACGGGATATGCACGTGCAATGTCGCGGGCAACAGCTAGTAAACTAATAAATTGATTACAATCAGATTTGCTTATCAGGCTTACCCTAGTTTTGTCAAGGTCACCAATGGCATTTTATGATTATTTATCGACACACGAGGCACTCAAATATAAAACACATTTGGCTAATGGCATTTTGCAAACATTGGCATGGCATGACTGACCTGGTTGTTTAAGCATGATTCCTGGCAGCTCTCGGCGCGAAGTATGACGAATCCATCCTGCCTGCGATGTCCTTGGATCCGCTATTGACGACTTTGAGGTAGCTTTCATTTCCACCGAGAAGCGTTGCTGGTAGCGAGAAGAATGCTTCTTGAAACTCGATCATTAACGGAATAAACGATGCGGCATGGTGTTCTTTCCGACGTGAGGGTAGACACTTCGTGATCCAGATCATGGTTGATGATTTTTCAACTTCTTGTGCAAGGAGACTTCAATATTTTCCTTGCGGGTGGTGTGCATCGCCTTTCTTCGTTTTTATTTTCAGAAGTCTGGCTCACCAAAGCAGAATCTTCGTCCTCCAGATAAGACGACCGTCGAGATTAATGTGTAGCAGAGCGTCGTTTTAACGTAGGTTTTTTTATCACACTTCTGAATTGAAACGACAAAGATGAAAATAAATAGAAAATACTTAATTTACGCTTTTTATTTGGGCAGAGCTTTCCCTTACAATTATCGTTATAAACAGACACACCGAAATCACTGCTCCTCGCTTTTATATAGCTCGCCGGCTGGCGGCTATTTCACCCCCTCCGCTCAGAATTTGACGGGGATGGCTCACGTGGTAGGGCAGTGACGTGGCGAGCTGGACTGCTGGCTGGCTGGCTGGCGTTGGCAGGCTTGCCTGGCTTTGGCTGGCATCGCTGGCGACATCTGGCGTTACATTACCTAAGCTTCAGATTACGACGGCCCTTAGTTTCAAACAGAAAGAGATACGAGAAACGATCCGTACATTTTCATTCCTCTGCATAAGAATAACAGAAACCCATATTAATAAAGACAATGTATACATTTGGCAAATGTATGTAGACGCACCCTTGCGCACACATTTAAGCCGCGCCAGATGTACGTGTGGAGATTATGTATAGCCTATTTTTATTCAAATAGCAGACGAACTATGAATTGGATAGAGTGTGACGGTAGTACATTAGTAACATTTACAGTGTGGTTTTCATGCATGTCTTGTTTGAGTAATATATTAACAAGCATGGTTATTTTAATCATGGTGATTACGACGAATGAATCCGCGCCCTGTGTGACGATCAGACTCGTACTGACTTTTATCCACGATGTTCCATCAATAGTCATTTACGTTCCATGGTCACGGTTAGGAGAAGCCCAAGACTACTAGCCTCATATAGGTACCTATGCGGCGGCGTACGGTCTTCGTTCTTGCTAAGAGAATGTGAGCGTGCAGGACGCGTCGCCTCTCCCTATGAGGAACCTATTAAAACAGGCCCACGTCACTGGTCAGTCAGGCTAGCAAGTATAGGTGGACTTTGATTTAGATTTTGAGAAAATGAATAGATCCTTAAGTAGTTTATTATGTAAATTACGTGTTTTATCACATAGTAGGTACACTATACATTTATGATTAGTTCACGAAAGCTACATGCTCCTCGAAATGAATGTTCTTTTTTTTAAGTAATGATTTTTTAATACGTAGCTTCAGGAAAAAACACAAGTCCAGATGCTATGCAAAGCTATGCATGTTAGTTGTTTTAGAAATCTTTTTTGAAAAACAGTTTCGTTAAATTCGAAGTGGTGGATAACTGGTCAAGTCGTCATACCTATTTCACAATGTTTTTTTTAATAAATAAAACAAGTAATGAAAAACACGATAAACAACAAACCGTTGTTATGTTGTCTGTATATCATTATTTACCGAATGATAACTTGCGTGATTCTTTTGAGAAAGGGCCGTTTTTCCAAGAATTTTCTCTAGGTTTGTGTACGTACAGACACAACCATATTATCTCGGCCTCGCTTTATATGATCTTTTCATCTTATTTCTTTTTATTATGATCTTTTTTTTATTTTTTTACCAAGTTATGTACACGTGGATATACCAAGGTACATACCTTGGTATATCCACGTGTACACATTACACGTGTTTTGTTGTTAAAGTTTGTTTTTCCTTTTATGCGAGCCTACCTTGTTTTTAGGTGGTGTGAATAACCGGGTTTGTGACACTGTCGTAAATGGGCACCGTGGTCCTGTTACGCAAAAAGTATGTGAAGAAACGGAGGTTTTTGGTCTATTGGAGTATGACAGTCTGTTTCTATTCACGTGTTTTTTTTTTTAATGAATCTATTACCAAAAATAATGACTTCAATTTAAACTATGTACTCGTAGTCATTACTGTGACAGTTTTATTTAGGAAAATCCGCACAAAATTGAAGCAACAGTGCTATGGCTGTGTGCATAAGCGACACGTAATGCTGTAAGCAGCGCGCACACAAGCCCAACACACAATTTGCATGAAGCCCTACAAAGCTAAAAATTGCTTCGCTTAGTACAGCAGCTAACACATAGAAAATGTTAATTCTACTCTTCACTGCAAATTATAAAATCTCATAGTGTGTCTGTTCACGATAAATTCAAAAACTCTTGAATGGATTAATATGCAATTTTCATTAACAGAGAGTGTGGCTAATTAAAAAGCTTTTAATATTTATTTTTTTAATTGTTTGAAATATGACAATAATACAGATGAAAATGATGTGAAAAGTCAAATCAACTGTGAATCTGTCTAATCATTTTCAAATGTTGCTAACAAAACATATTAGCATTAATATTGGCTCACAGGTATTTTCCTTGAACGGGGCTGGGGTGGTTCACTAGTGTAAAATAAATCTTGGAACCACATGATTACGATCAACAAAACAATGAGCACGAATCCTCAAAAACAGAAACCCAACCCTAATCTACCTCAACAAATAGCACCAGTTAACCCATTCCAAAGCTACCACCTACTAAAACACTCTCTAAGAACATTAGCAATCTCCTAAACCTAGATTACAAACAGGTAATAACTTAACTTCGGATTACAAAGGAGAACAGAGCATTTTGGGCAGTTTGGGCTAACCTCACGAGCGACGCCTGGCTCAAAGGCTAGTCGTAAATAAAGGATAATTAGCATCGCACTCAAGCCATTGCTGTATTAATTACGAACCAGATCCATCTAATAATCTGGTATTGCATTTCATGTCATGAGTTCTGTGATGTTACACACGGATTTCATGTTCGTAGAGTCTTTTTTTTTTAGCGCGGTAAAATCATCAAATGAGTCCACCCACCCCGGGCAGGGCGAGAAGTTCAGACTTGTACTGACTAAAATCCACGGTGTCCTTCAGTAGCCTGTTATGTTCCGGGGTCACGGTAAGGAAATAATCCCGCGACCCCGGCAGGCTTTGGCCCTCTGAGAGGGGGCCCCGTCATTATGCTGACGCTAAGTTCGTAGAGTCTAAAATAATTTTCAAGGGGTTTTGGAATTTTTCCGTTGATCCGGTTAAAAACATATCAATTCGAAAAGATCCAGGAACAACTACTACGATTTTACAAATATATTTTTTGTGCGGGAATCAATCCTGCGATATGCACAACAGTCAATCGCTTAAACACTGCGCTAACCATGCCGTCGACATTGAGTTGTTGATCGCCTAGAAAAATGTCGTTGGATAATATAGGTATTTACAAACGACAAAATCAAAATTTTTATTGCAAGTAGGCCAGTTACAAGCACTTTTGAATTGTCAAAAGATAAAAGTAAAAGAAAATAGTTTAAAAATAGTTACGGTGCTACAGACACCATGTACGAACTTTGCCCTGCGTCAAAATCAAAAGCTTATTGAAAACTCCTGAAGGAATTTACGTGAAGGTTTGCCAAGCAATGCGCAAACACAGAAAAGCACCGCTTTACACTCCTTTTGACTATTCGCTATCTGAGAGCTAAACTCCCGAAAGTCACGTGATCAATCTAGTGCTTCCATTAGATCCTATCTTATAATTATTGACTCTAGACACGAAAACTATGTTTTTTAAAACAGTTTCACTGAATAAAAAGTACTGAAATTCGCTTGTTTCAGACCTAAATGCGCTATGTTAGTTTGGAAACCAATAACAATCCTCCACAGTCATATTCCTCACTAATACCTACACCACATCACATCACATTATTGTTCTAATCAAACTTTGGTGCATAATTTCCGGGAACATAAATCAAATTATATTCAAGTCTTACAAACCTGCCATACAATTCTAGTCCCTATTATGTTACCCGAACTAAATGTCAATATTTCCCAGTATAATACAGAATCAATAAATCAGGTACAATACACTTGCAAATTGAACACAATTGTCGCTGCGCGCACAAAGGATATTCTATTGGCTACGACAGAGGCAGTTCATAATTATGAGTGAAGTTTCCTAATGAATACAGCACTTGTAGTTTATTTATTTAAACTTTTACGTAAAATAGTGGTGCATAAGGCGGACTTAATGTCGCAAGGCAAAGTGACCAGTCAACATTTGAGTAAAAAGGAGAAGCAGGCCTTATCATAAGATTTTTGTATTTATTTACAACGTAATTTGAAGTAGACTTCAATTATTTGGAAAATGAAAAAACGGCTGTAGTGTGCGAACTAAGAACAATTTACATGCATCAAATTTATGTCCAAAGTCCCCTTTTACTTACTTTAACTCGTAAAAAGGCATCTGGCTTTCATAATGTCTGCATAATGTCACTGTAAAAAACCACAGCGTTAACTATTCTCCTATCAATAATGTCACTATTAGGAATATTTGCTGACATCAATAAGTTCACCCTAAATTACAATAATCATTAAGGAGCGAAAATCTGTATTTATCTCTCATACTACTATTTATTTTCAGTTGTAAAGTCTTAGTGAAAGCGTCAAATTATTTTCTATAATAATAAAATTCTCATTTCAATATTGTTAGTAATTACCCATATCAAAATAAAGGGATATTGACCCTCCTCTTAGAAACTAGGAATGCCATTTACTATGTGTGACAGTGTTCTATATTTTTGAATAAAAACAGTCTGTTGCGAATAGCTAACTAGTTTCAATAGGTTATGGGCCCAGATATTTCATGCTCTTATGAAGAGCATGAAATATCTGGGCCCATAACCTATTGATGATTATAGTAGAATGACTTTTATCTATTTCCTCAAACAGAAAAGTGAAGCTTTAGCTAGATTTAAAGAGTTTAAGTCGATGGTAGAAAACCAAAAAGGAGAAAAGATAAAGATTTTTCACACAGATAATGGACTTGAATACTGCAGTAAAGAATTCAAAAATTATTTAAAACAATACGGTATCATTCACCAGAAAACGAATTGTTATACACCCGAACAAAATGGTATTTGCGAAAGAGCTAATCGCACAGTGGTGGAAAAGGGCAAATGTCTTTTGTATGATGCAAAGTTGGACAAGAGATTTTGGGCGGAAGCGGCCAATACTGCTGTTTACCTTAAAAGCAGGTCCATTGTGTCAGGAGTACCGAAGACCCCTTATGAACTATGGTATGGTTCAAAACCCAACCTCAGTCACATCAGATTGTTCGGAAGTAAAGTGATGGTACATGTCCCCAAGCAGAAACGACTAAAATGGGATAAGAAAGCGACACAGCACATATTAGTTGGATATGGAGAGGATGTGAAAGGATACAGGTTGTTTGATCCTATCAAAAACACTATTATCACCAGCAGGGATGTCATTGTATTAGAAGGCGAGACAGGTGATATAGCAACCAGTGAGGAAGCTATATGGATACCAAATGAGACAGCATAGCAAAGCGTGGAAACACCTGAGATCAGTGTGGAGAAAGAGAGCAGCGATTCAGTGGGGGCATCATGTGTTCCAGAACTAGAGGATCAGAGTGACAGTTCTTCAGTATACACTGATGGTGAAGAAACATTTCATGAACTACCACCAACCAACGTGCAGGAGGTCCAGCCAACATTGGTTCCAGATATAGAGATTTGCGTAAATACAAAGAGGCAAAGGAAAAAGCCAGAGCGGTACGGCTATAGCAATATGTGCGTATCTAGTTCTGTTTCAGCATCTGAGCCGATCTTATTCTCAGAGGCTCTGGAAGGGCCTGAGAAGGAGCAGTGGAGGCGTGCTGTGGCTGATGAGCTGCAGTCATTCGAGGAAAATGACGCATGGGAGCTCGTCAAAAACCCAGGTGATGTTACTGTAGTGAAGTGTCGTTGGGTGTTAGTTAAAAAGTTTGATGTGGACAATAATGTGCGGTACCGGGCTAGACTTGTGGCCAAAGGCTTTACGCAGAAGCCAGGTATAGATTATAATCAGACTTTTGCACCTGTAGTTCGTCATTCCACTCTTAGATTATTGTTTGCTCTTAGTGTTAAAATGAGAATGAGTATTACTCATTTAGATGTAACTACTGCTTTTCTAAATGGTGTTTTAAAAGAAGATTTACATGTCAATACCTGAAGGGTTTGCAAACAAAAGTGGGGGAAATGTGTTAAGATTAGAACGCGCGATTTATGGTTTAAAGCAGTCTTCTCTAGCATGTTATGAGAAAGTAAAAGATTGTCTTTGTAAATTAGGTTTTAATAACAGTCAGTATGAACCGTGTTTGTTTGCAAGAACCAAGGGTAATGTTAAAATAATCATTGGATTATATGTAGACGATTTTTTGATTTTTTCAAATAATGACAAGGAAACTGAAAACTTGAAAAAGTTGTTGGGTCAAGAGTTCAAGTTAAAGGATTTGGGTCATGTTAGACAGTATCTAGGAATGAGAATAAATGTAAACAAAGATAAAAATGTTATAACTGTTGATCAAACACAGTACATTGAACAATTAGTTGAAAGATTCCAGATGTCTGATTGTAAAACTCAAAGTACTCCTATTGAACCAAAGTTGAATGTAGAAAAATCTACAGAATGTTTACCTAATGTTCCTTATCAAAAACTTATAGGTAGTTTAATGTATCTGGCAGTACCTACTAACAAGACCAGACATTGCCTATGCTGCTGTAAGCTATCTCAGCCAGTTTAATACTTATTATAATATAAGTTGTTATAATTATGCAAAAAGAGTATTGAGATACTTACAATGTACTAAAGATTATTGTTTAAAGTATACCAATAATGACATGGATTTACAAGGTTTTGTAGACAGTGATTGGGCATCTGATGCATTAGATAGGAAGTCCTATACAGGATTCTGTTTTATGATGTCAGGGTCAGCAGTTTCCTGGCAAAGCCGTAAACAGAAGTCAGTTAGTATGTCCAGTACTGAATCTGAGTATGCAGCTATGTCAGAAGCTTCCAGAGAAGCTGTTTATTTAAGGAATTTAATTCATGACATTACTGGGAATTTGTATGTAATTAATTTACATTGTGATAATCAAAGTGCTATGAAATTGGCCTCTAGTCAACAGGGTCATAACAGGTCAAAGCATATAGATGTGCGTTATCATTATATTAGAGATATCATTAATGATAACATCATTAAAATTAAATATCTTCCTACTGAAGAAATGCCTGCTGACATTTTGACTAAGGGTTTGTGTCATATTAAGCATTATAAGTTCATGCATATGTTAGGTGTTGTATCTAAGTAATGTTTGCTTATTTTGATAAGTGGGGGTGTTAGTAATTACCCATATCAAAATAAAGGGATATTGAACCTCCTCTTAGAAACTAGGAATGCCATTTACTATGTGTGACAGTGTTCTATATTTTTGAATAAAAACAGTCTGTTGCGAATAGCTAACTAGTTTCAATAAATATCGCAGTTGAATATTTGCAGCCGCACAGTCCGATCTTAAGGGTTCAGCCGCGCTTGCTGAGGTTGGTCTGTGGATGGGTGACCATCTGTCATAGGGAGTTTCCTCCGTGCCTCGGAAAACATGTAAAGCCGTTGGTCCCGGTTGTCTTTTGTAGATCTTTGACAGTCGTTATTGTTAGTCAGAAGCTGACAACCAGTCTTACCATGGGATATCATCTTGCCCAGTTACTGGGTTGTGGAGGTCCGATCGGCAGTCGCTTCATGTAAAATACTGATATTCAGCTGCATCTACTTCGACTGGAAACTGACCCCAATATACGAGTAGTTGGGAAAAGGCTAGGCAGATGATAAGTTGTATATTTGCGGCTAAACCACAGCGACATGTCACTTTAAGCCATTCGAAAAAGCCGGTAATTTTCCTACCTGGTAACACACAAAATAGAGATCTTGCGAAGTTTCACTTGAATACCTCCTAAAGACATTTGTATGTCCTCTATAGGTACACAAACGCCAGTTACCTCGTGCGGTACGCCATAACTACGAAGAAAAATCGAAATGGTGACGGCTGATTACACGAGATTCAAAAGAAAAAGGTTCCAATACCTTTGTGAGTTATTTGTAATACCAATATTCATAAATGGTAGAAAACTTTTTTCCGTGAATTGGGCCAGTTATACCTTTTAGCTATTGTCAAACAAACAGACAGGCAAAGCGAATGCGATCCGAAGTATTTTTATTTGTAATTAGCTGTGCCCGCGACTTCGTTCGCGTGGGTGTCATTAACTTAACGATGTATTTTCTATAAAGTTGACAAAGTTTCATGCCAACTTTCATCCCCTATTGTATCCACTTGGGGGTAGAATGGATCAAATTTTTTCTTATCGGATGCCAACGTCATAACATCTACCTACATGCCAATTTTCAGCCCGATCCCTCCGGTGGTTTGGGCTATGCGTTGATACTCGTAGATCACTATGTCAGTCAGTCACCTTTGAGTTGTACATACGAGTATTTGTAGATGTATGGAATTGTTTGAATCCAGTTACATAGAAAAGCGAAAGCGATCCGATAGTCTATATGACTGGCTTCAAACAATTCCACACATTACAAACAAAAAAGCCTCGGTTCGCGTTCCTCTCGCCTGTCTGTTTGACAATAGGTTTAGTATTTTTCCTAACAACGTAGCCCGTTGTGGCAGCTACAAGTTTCTTGTCATATTTATTCTTTTTTTTGTCTTGATCAAACGCACGTACGCATATAGTTTAAATCTGACAAGGACATTTTTAGCTAGGGTTCTGTTGAATTCTAAGGATAAAGGCCGTCGAGGGTTTTCGATTTTCGGTCCAATGACTCGTCACTCTTATAGTTGTAGTCATCTACTTCTATTCCCCGAAGGTCTAAGGTTAAAACCTCTCGAAGGTTCGAAGAGAGGTCTAAGTACAGTCAGCATCAAAAGTCGCTGACCACATTCAGATGTCCACAATCACTGTACGAGTACACCTTATTATTACGGTGTACAGCGATTTTGAAAATCGGAATATGGTCAGTCACTTTTGATACTGACTGTACCTTTTACTTGAACGACACCCACGTGGCGCTATTTATATTATTCGGGTGAACCTATTTTATATAATATAATGTTGCTAGGGAAAATCTTTATCTAAGCTGCTACTAAAGAAAAACACGTCACGGTACCGCAAAAGCTTTGGTCTCACGATACACAGCGACTAATCGTTGCGAATACTTACTCGCGCGCTGCGAGTATTCGCTGCCTGTGACGGGCTATTCGAAGCGAATACTCGCCGGGGTTTTCATTGAACAGTTTAAAAAAAAAAAAAAAGCTAATGCACTAACAGCGTTAAATCTCTGAATGTGATCTATGGTTTGGCCACAGCTCAACCACGAATAGAGTAAGGGAACAGTGTATAAAACGGGGATGCGGGTGTGGTGAGAAATCACAAACTTAAGACAAACTTAACACAAACTAACGTAGCACAAGCGCCAACAGGACGACAATAATTGTTAATGGCCGCTTGCAAATGACGTGCTGATGGCTCTTGCACTACGTTAGTGTTGTGTAAAGTATGCCTAAAGAGATGTATATTCCCATTATACCTCGGGTCCCTGTCTTATACGCTGTTACCCTAACAGTTCAAAAAGCGCCTGTAATCCCCAAAAAATTAGGCAAAAGTATCATACCCATATGTATAGTATTGCCATTTATGCGAGCCATGTAATAGGGACGAGCCTAATGCCATCCAGAAAATCCAGGCTATGTGACTGCTACTGACAAATCACTGACGAAAAAACCCAATTTGGGAAAAAACCCAAGACTTCATGTTCACCTCATGTCAGCAGTCAAAAATCCCAATAGTACATTTTAACTCACCCATTTTTCCTGTAACGAAAAAAATAACACTGCCACTGGCAAAAACTTCTACGTATCTGTCATTCCCACATCAAAAGCAAAATAAAACGGTGTATTCATACAAATGCGCTATATCCCTCATGTTTAAAACATTACGTGCTGAGAGATTCTGTTATACAGGCTCCTCTTTTATCAACAGGTCCAAAACTGACACTTTAAGCAATTCTTCCAAAAGTGACTCGACATCATAAATTCCTAGTAAAATCAGTTTAATCTCCTAAAGTTCGTAAAACGGTTACATGCACGAGCCGAATTGCATTTCTGAACGTGGACTTAATTGAGACTCAAAATTATCTGTTTAAAATTGTCAAACTATCTAGAAAGAGACAAAAAAAAAATTAAGTTTCATCTCCTTCTTGTTTGACATACCTACGTAATGTCTTTGGTACAGAAGGAATTAAACCATTAAATTTATTTGAGTACAGAAGGTTCAGTCCATGCTAGTTTCTAATTATTTTTATACTTAATGAAACATTTTTGAATATTGTTGTATTATTTTTTTATAAAAGCAATTGACTCATTTTATAATTCTAGCAGTTCATTTTATAATTCTCTCAATAAGGCCATTTTAGCAATATCTATTATGATATTGCTAAAATTGACTTTTTTGACCAGCAAATATTACGATTCTCAGTAAGCATGAGATAATAGACAGGCGATTCAGTGGAGCCTATAAGAACAATTCTCGCTGAATCTCAATGATTCCGGTTGGTTCCCTCCACTAAGTATTCTGGTCTAACCCTTTCACAGCTCGGTAGTTCATTCAAATCTACAATTTGGTTTCGTTTAATTCCGTTTTCACTCAAGTGAATCGAATGGTGAACTATTTTGTAATTCGGAGATAACAGGAATTTTATCTGCACACTTTTACTGGAAATTTTCATAAAAAAAATTTTTGTAGCTTGATTTTGTGTCTAGTAAATGGGAATAAGCGCCCCTTTTCGTGATGATGATGGTGTAATGAGAAAAACTTTGGCATCTAATACTTCTGCTCTTCCCTTAATAGACAAAGGAATAACAGTAATTTATAATTTTACTCTTAGGGCTGATTTTTCAATAGTCAGATAACTTTTAACTGAGGAATAAAAATGGCGGTTTGACAGTTTATCTATCGAAAATATGTCAAACTGTTATTTTAATTAGGGCTGATTTTTCACTTGTCAGATAACTTTTATCTGAGGAATTAAAATAACGGTTTGACATATTTTTCATAGATATAAGCTGTCAAACCGCCATTTTTAATTTTTTATCCCTCAGATAAAAGTAACTGACTATTGAAAAATCAGCCCTAACTCAGATAAAAGTCGTCCAATTATTTTACAAATTGTAAAAACAAACATAGCTTGTTTCGCTCCGGCTCTATAAAACTGTATTGACCGTGCCAAAAACTAAACAAAATATTTTTTTTGTTGTATTTAATTCCCTAATTTTGTTTTTATCAATCTGCATCAATACATCAACAATGCCTTCTGCAGCGTCATCATTAACCTTATGACGTCAATCACAACAAAGCCATGCCAGCACCACATCACATTATGTAGAATATACACACGTTACATTACAAATACATACATTACGCTTACTTAGCGGTAGGCTTATAATCTATAACTAGTCGACTAGCTAGCAATTAGGGATACTATGTGAATTAACTGTGCTTAAAGATAATTAGGCTGACTTAGTACTATGTCTTCGTCGAGAGATAAACATATACTTGTATTATATGCGCGTCTCCTTTTTAAGAAAATCACTCACCGTCTTGTCGACACTTCGCGTGACCTTTCTTTGACGAAATAATTAGCATTACCATTCAACGTAGCAACATTTACTTACGTGAAATAAAACAAAAACCCTGAAATAATAGTTATTCAAGAATTTCTGAATAATAGTCAGACTCTACTGATACTTAGTAATGAACCAGTCATTTAATCAACATCAAAGCGAGAAAGTTTTGATCTCTTCATGAGTAGATCATGCAAATGTTTCTACTTTTGTCGGGTTTGTGTCATGGCTATCCAAACTCTTCCGGTTACTTTATTGTTACGTCGATCGAATTTCGAGACCAATCTATAAGCTTCTCGAAGGTTCCATACAAGGTTCTCGACTATTCTACTGAAAATTTGTCTGGAAGTTTCTAGAAAATTCTACTCTGATCTAGATGTTTCGAGATGGTTCTGGAATGTCCTAAGGTATGGGACTGTGTAGAACTCTCTGAATGTTTCCAGAAAATTCGACCATCTTCTAGAAACAGTATATACCTAAATAGGGCGCCAATACCCGCCGTGAGTCAAAAGTCCGGTTAAGTAGCACATAACCTCTTATACGTAGACCTGCGAGACGCCAGTGTCAAAAAAAAAAAAACGCCGTGAGTCAGTCTGGTTTTGACTATGATTGAGGCGACTCGAAAACGAACTCGAAGTGAAAGTCTACAAGCGAGTCTTTAGTGTGTTCAAGTGTGTTTTTAGTTGTGAAAAGTGTCGAGTGTTTATCGATTTCTGTTGTAATTAGTGATTCGTGTGTCGATAAAGTTTATTTGGTTTTAATTGGTGTTAATTAATTTATCCCCTACCCAGCTCATAACATTATTAAATATTCACAGGTCTAATTAGTTGTTTGCCTACCCTTTCACCAATCCGTGATCTCCAACTCCTTCCTCTCCCGTCTGCCATCCAGTCTTTGGTATAGGCAATAGCCTGCAGCCCACTTCCACTTGCTCATTATAATTATGGAGGAAATTATCAATCCTTGAATGGCAAAATAACTTAGAAAGCTAATCGTAGATCTATTAATCACTAAAAATATCATTTATATACTTAGAAACATTAGTTACAGTCAATCTAACCAAAAATATCGAGACACATCGGCGCCAAATTGATATAATGGCGGCTTCCAAACATTTATCTATTTAATAACCCTATAGCAGGTTCATTAACGTGAATTCCCGTTGGGTAGGTAAATAATATGATGAATGATAATAATGTCCATTAATCTTTGGACGAGCTTCGTTGGCTTGATCCGGTCGAAGCGATCTAGAGCACGTTAATTCGGTGGTAACTCAGATCAAAGAAATAGGCAGATACTCGTAGAACGCTCCGAACACGCGAGTGTGTCCACCAAAGCAAATACGAAATCAAATCGAATTACATTCCATATTGTTTTCTTTGTTATCGAGAACAATTTTTACTATGTTCAAAGACACGAGACGGCATATTTTGGCAAACAACAACAACGACGAGCTTAGTACGATGCATAGCTTGGTACTGTCGCGAGTTGATATTCGTTTTTGTTTTTGTATTTGCTTTGGTGGACACACTCGCGTGTTCTGAGCGTTCTATCTGCCTATTTCTTTGATCTGAGGGTGGTAAGCTAATTTTATTAGGTGATATTAATTTTCGTCTAAGTCATGGGGTTAACAAACCTTTCTACGTACACATTTAATGGTTAGCTATGAAATTCATAATGGATATTGTACGACGTATTTAACGTAGTTCAATAGACTGTTGGAATAATATTTGTTTTAGCAGATTATCTCTATACAAGTAAAGGCGGTGATCCATAGCAGCCCACGGTTTAGCTATGCACGCGTTGTTAGCTTTACGTTGTTTTTAGATATATTTGTACCAATTATTAGAAATGCAAAAGTTTGTAATGAATGGATGGACTGAGTTTTGTTACAATTTCAGTTGAAATTCAATATACCTAAGTACCTGATGAATTTGAAAAAGCCTGATTAATAAGTTTGCAATATTGACACTTTTTAATTTGACTTTTGTGGAACTATCTAGGTTTTTTTTAAATATGTTAACGGAATATTATCACAGCATCCGATGCGAACCACTATGACGCTACGCAGAAATCAAATACTGTCAAACAAAACGTGGCAAACTCTACGTGTATATCTTACGTAGCAGTGGACGGTCGGCGTTATTATTTTCTCAGAGAGAAGAGGCCTTTGCCTTTCAGTTACAGGCTAGAATTATTTTGATTATAAATAAGTCAAAGACATCGACTTCTCAACTTAGCAAGAATTAATTGCAGTGAGTTTGCGAAGTTCCAAATCCAATTAGTGATAAAGGTGTTTGTTAAAAATAGATTTTGTTGATAACGGAATAAAGTCTTGATTAAATTCTAAACACTTTACAGCAAGATGTTACAAAACCAACTGCAGTCTTCTTGATACTTATACATTACTATTCTTGCTGCGAGAACATGCAGTTACAAGGAGCATTTCAGAAATCCCTAGAAAACTGTTAGTTTTAATGTCAGAAAAATCCCGAGTTTTCAAAAAATATCTTCTGCTCGAGAAAGCAATAATAAACGAGATAGTTGTTCAACCTTACACTTATCGTCCGACCGAGTATACGCGAAAAGATAGATCGTGCGATGATATCTTTATCGACACTATATATCGTAGTCTCATAGCGAAGTCCGTAGTTTGCAGGACATAAAACGCGACTATGTTTAATGGCTCATAAACTATAAGAGCTTTAACGAGTTTCAACGTTCTTGTAGCGAGTGCTGGATCTTTATTCATCAATCATTATGGATTATTAATGTATAAAAGATACGCTCATACAGCAATGGAGCAATGGAGCGTAGTATTCTAGGCCTCAAATTTTCAGACCGCGTACGCAACACGACACTACGCTCCAAAACACAAGTTGCTGACGTTTTTCAAAAGGCCGCTGCACTGAAATGGGCTTGGGCAGGCCACGTCTGCCGTATGCCCAATGAGCTGTGGGCCAAAATAACCACTTTGTGGAGCCCTGACACAGCCAGAAGACTCCGCGGCAGACCTCGTAGAAGATGGCGGGACGAGCTTGATAAAACCTATGACCAATGGTCCACTTTGGCCCTGGATCGTGAAAACTGGTCATGGGGAGAGGCCTTTGCCCAGCAGTGGGATGATGTAGGCTAACAGTATCAGTATCATACAGCAGTAGCAAACGGTGACGTCACAAAATGTCGCAACGATAATTCGCAGCGTATGCAGTCATGATTCTGAACCCCACTGCAGTTCGCTCCAACGTCAGTGGAGTAGTGCGATTTTGTAACGTAAACGAGCTCACTCTTCACCTGTTATGTTCATTGCACACAATCGAACTCATTTTAAAAACTTATTTTAAGTAGGTTATTTCGAACTCGTTGAAGAATACTTATTTTCAGTAAAATATTATTGTTTTCCCCGGTAATAGTTACCTATTTTATTTTCGGGATGAAATACCTTTCATTCCCCTTTCATCCTTTCATCTAACAGTGTACCCCCTATATCAGTTTCTGAATACTTCTTAACGCCGTCGTATATATTATGCATTTGAGGAATATCAATTCAGTGGTATCTAAAGCGTGAAAAGTTAATGATCAAACATACTTTGGTATTTACAATAATGTAAGTTAGGATTAGAATAGTTAAGATTACGATACTAATCAATAGTAAAGATAAAAGCAACACTAAACTTTACTAATAAATAATAACTCAATTGAAACTGAGATCTTGATTGGGATTATTAAAATTTTCGGAAAACATAATAGTAACACGAAGTTAATTTCATGCTAGATTTATTAAATGGATTGTCTTGAAAATACAATTTCGACAGATTTGTTGGTGGATGTCGGATTTGGCTTACTTAGTCAAAACAAATATAAATATCTATCTTTTACCAGCGGTTTCACCCGCTTCAATTCGAAAATTTTCGCAAAATCAAGGAAAATTGGGACTAGATAAATATCCTTTAGCAGTGTACTGGCGTTCAGTAGTTTTTGTGAGAAAGAGTAACAAACATCCATTCAAACAAACTTTAACGTTTATAACACTAGTAGGATAGAATAATATACAGAAATGTTCAGGTGGAGTATGTCAGAGAATTTAATTTAACCGTATAGTTCGGTAGCGCCCCCGAAAGGGGCGCGACAAGTAAACCTACGTTGGCTCAATAGTGGGTCCAAAAGGGGCAGACCTTGTAGTCATACGACATCCTCATTATAAATTAAAAAAATATAATATTCTCTGCGTAAAATCCTATGAGTGCGCATTAATTAAGAATGTTAAATAAAAATCTGATTTATTCACGAAATTAAAACTTCTACATTTAGCGCCTATTTTCATAATTTACCGTAACAAAATCCAAAAGTGTAAATACGATCTTCGCCATTTTGATGGCAGTGCTGGGTGGGGCTAAAAATCATAAAAAACGTGGTTTTCGGACATCCAACGGATCATTATAGGAGGAATGAATAACTCGTCATTTAGAATTGTAACGAATTCATACGTATTTCAACATAAATTAGCAGTGGTAATGAAAAATTTGATATCTGAACTCGAACTTTCGCGCCACTTTTGTTTGTTTACATTTTTATTTTGCACTTGGATCACACACGCGAGCTTTAACTCCATAATAATAAAGATAAATATTATGCCAAATATTATAAATAACGTAAAAAAAACCAGATCTTGGCGTAATTCTCTAATACAGGGCCAATAACACGTATTTTTCATTACCACTACTCAATTTGTATTCGTAATCGACAACCATGTTATTTTTTTTAAATCGTAATGATGTGTGAAAGCGAGTATTCTAATCGATTCCATACTTGATTTTTTTTGTCAACTCGAGTGAAAAAAATAAGGAAATTAGGAAATCGATTAATAAAAATTAAAATAAATTTGTTTTATGCTTAGAATACAATTATTATCTATTATAATATAGTTTAAAGCTTTTATAATAATATTACGTACATTGTCATTCCCAAAAAACAATAATAGACAAAGGAACAATGTCAGATAATAATGTTTGAATGCGCGGCAATTTTTTAATTCAAAAATTTTGAATTAGGAATGCATTCGCTGTGGTACTCGATAATCAAAATATTATGTAATAACTTATAATTTATAAGCTAATTTTTATTGTACATTTTATTTTGTAAAATCATATAATTTTTAATGTTGAATGAATATAGAATGCCTTGGATTCTGATAGGCTTATTATAAATGAGTTTGTTTCCTACCAAATAAAAGTTTTGAAGTGAAAACTTCTTTAGCGGCGTTGTACACTTTTTCTGTAATGGGTAAAAAATTTAAAACTCGCGTCAGGGTCACGTGACCAAAACTCGCGTCAGGGTCACGTGACCCTGATCGAAAATGAGTAAGACGTCATTCAAATTAAAAATAAAACATAGTAACAAAAAAGTTTTCACTTCTACCGGCACTCCTGGAGTGCAACCTTTTTTTTTTTTTATCGTGGTAAAATCATCAAATGAGTCCTTCCACCCCGGGCAGGGCGGGAGGGACTGTCAGACTTTTACTGACTAAAATCCACGGTGTCCTTCAATAGCCCTTTATGTTCCGGGGTCATGAAATAACTCCCGCGACCCCGGTAGGCTTTTGCCCCTTTAAGTTCTCATTATGCTGACGCTCTTTGAGGCGCACGTGGAACACGGCGCGCTGTCGACCCGGGCATGGTCCATGGTCGGACAGCGAGTTGCCCTTTACTCGCTGTCCGCATGCCCGTGCCTACGGTGGCCGGAGATCGTCTGCCGACTTCCGACGCTGCGGACGCCTACCACTATGTTTGGGGCGGAGGGAGGACGCTGTCCTCTCCCTCTCGCGGCTCCAAAGAAAAGATAGCCAAATTAATTATTTTATTGTACAAATTTGTTTCGTGAGATTGGTTTGGTCATGTAAGTATTACACGTCAGAAATAGAGCTTTTGAAATAAAAAATAAAAAATGCTAGGTATTAAATTTTTTTACACTATTCGATGTCGCTGAGGATCAAATTCGGTGAAGTAATGATAACTTGGTAAAATATGAACTAATATACAAACAATAATTTAGTCATTGTACAGCAGAATAAAATCAAAATTCGCGCAAACTCACATAAAGATCGAATTTCAAAAAAATCGTCAATGTATTTACACCACGAAGTGATAATAAAAATTTGAAATAAGAACACTATGTTGTGAACATGTAGCGAAACATTATTTAATGGAAAAAAATCCTTATACCTCTAGTTTGTCGCATGTTTCTACTTCACAGAATATTGATAGTTTGATTGCTGAATTTATATTTCAAAAATTTATTTTTTACTAGCACTTTGCCCGCGACTTCGTCTGCGCGTGTTTCTAATTTCGAACTCAGTGAATTGAATTCCCGCTCACCCTCCTTATAAGAAAATCTAAAAACTCAATACAAATAAACAATCAATCATATTAGACAAACTGATTTTCCGATTTTCACCCCGTTAGGGGTTGATTTATGAAATATAAATAAAAATACGTATCCTTTATTCGATTGAGAGATAATTAATATGTCAAGTTTTGAGTTTATCGAAGCAAGCAATAAAATCCTTCCCTTAAAACTTTATCATCCCTTTTTACCAATTTAGGGAGTGATTTTCGGAAAACCTAAAAATGGAGGGTAGTTTTAAAAAAAGTAATAATGCCCATCTTTTTTATTTACTTATACTCATATTCGTACCTAGTTTCAAGTTTATAAACCCAAGAAATAAGATTTTACATACAAAGGTTTTCACCCCTTTTCACCCCCTTAGAGGGAGATTTTCGCAAAATCCTTTCATAATGCTCATCTACATTATAAATTGTAACTACCATCCAAAATTCAGGATTCTACGTTTAGTGGTTTAATATCCTCCCCTTAAAACTTGAATACCCCTTTTCACCAACTTGGGGGGTGATTTTCGAAAAATCCAAAAACACGTGTTTGATTAATTCTTATCCAGTATATAAATACTGATTTTCAAATTCATCAGCTCACGCGTTATGATTTTCCCATACAAACTTTAACAACCCCTAGAATACCAATGGAGGGTAGTTTTAAAAAAATAGTGTTGCTAATCTTATTTATTTACTAATGTTCTTATTCGTGGTAAGTTTCAAGTTTATAAACCCAAGGAATAAGATTTTTCATACAAAAGTTTTCACCCCTTTTCACCCCCTTAGAGGAGGATTTTCGCAAAATCCCGTCTTATTGCCAATCTACATGGTAGACTGCAAATGCTGTCCAAAATTCAAGTTTCTGCGTTAAGCGGTTTCGGCTGTAGTCGTGTCAAAAGAAAAACCCCTGTTCTTTTATATATATAGACTAGCACTTTGCCCGCGACTTCGTCTGCGCGTGTTTCTAATTTCGAACTTAGTGAATTTAATTCCCGCTCACCCTCCTTATAAGAAAATCTAAAAACTCAATACAAACAAACAATCAATCATATTAGACAATCTGATTTTCCGATTTTTCATTCCGTTAGGGGGTGATTTATGAAATATATCCTTTATTCGATTGAGAGATGATTAATATGTCAAGTTTTGAGTTTATCGAAGCAAGCAATAAAATCCTTCCCTTAAAACTTTATCATCCCTTTTCAAAATTTAGGGGGTGATTTTTGAAAAACCCAAATATGGAGGGCAGTTTTGAAAAAAGAATAGTGTCCATCTTTTTTATTTACTTATACTCACATTCGTACCAAGTTTCAAGTTTATAAACCCAAAGAATAAGATTTTGCATACAAAGGTTTTCACCCCTTTTCACCCCCTTAGAGGGAGATTTTCGCAAAATCCTTCCATAATGTGCATCAACATTATAAATTGTAACTCCCATCCAAAATTCAGGTTTCTACGTTTAGTGGTTCAATATCCTCCCCTTAAAACTTGAATACCCCTTTTCACCAACTTGGGGGGTGATTTTCGAAAAATCCAAAAACACGTGTTTAATTAATTCTTATCTAGTATATAAATACTGATTTTCAAGTTCATCAGCTCACGCGTTATGATTTTCCCATACAAACTTTAACATCGTCTAGATTACGAATGGAGGGTAGTTTTAAAAAAATAGTGGTCCTAATCTTATTTATTTACTGGTGTTCTTATTCGTGGTAAGTTTCAGGTTTATAAACCCAAGGAATAAGATTTTTCATACAAACTTTTTCACCCCTTTTCACCCCCTTAGAGGAGGATTTTCGCAAAATCCCGTCTTATTGCCAATCTACATGGTAGACTGCAAATGCTGTCCAAAATTCAAGTTTCTGCGTTTAGCGGTTTCGGCTGTAGTCGTGTCAAAAGAAAAACCCCTGTTCTTTTATATATATAGATGATGTTATTTAATTTTTATCAAATCGGCCTCGAGACTTCCTTAAGGATTTTTCGCTATTCCTCATAGTTTAAAATTTAGCCAAACACGCCCCGTTGGAAATTTTAATTGTTTGTTACTGCAAGGAATCATTTAGAAGTACATACTCCCATCTCTCAGCATTAGATCCGAACCCGGTGTTTGTCTTTTCACGTTTTTTAGATCCGTTTTAAAAAGATAAATTGAAATTAATTAACGAAAACACAAAATGGGTATAAGTAAAACCATATAATTGTATTTAAGTTTAGAAGACACATAGGTATGTTTAGCCTTCAATGAAACACCGATAAATAAATTATTGCGTAAACGAAATAATACTTGAAAATTTGAAATATTATTAAATGATTCAGATTTAGATTCATAGACTTATTGCATGGACTGAGCTTTCTATAGTCAAAAAGCAGATAAATCAGTCCATGCTCTATGTCTTGTTTTACTTTTTTTTTCATGTTCGATTATGTTGCGAGTATCGATTAGGCTGAATGAAGGTTTTTAATCGTTTTGTGAATATTGGGTTTACGGTCAGCACTAAAAAGAGTCATGTTGCAACATAGTTTTTGCAAATTTTTATCCAGACTTTGACCGTTATTATTTATGAAATTATGTATGAACACTGGCAAATCTAGTAATGTATATAGTAAGTTATTTTATTTATTTCACTGTTTAACCATTATTATCATGTGATAAGTTTCTTTATGTACATATTTTTCAGCATATCTAAATTACCTAGTTTTTGGAACGATGTAGCATTTTGTATGTTACACACATTTTACAACAGAATGAGGCAGTTTTATTGACATCAACACGTTCTTAGAGATATTGTTCACAAACTTATCGCATGAAATAGCTGTAGTAACATATTTTTGATCAAAAATTGGATGCTGAAAACTGACAAAAAATATTGTGTAAGTGTAATAGCTCAAATTTCGAATCACCTGGTCGACTCAGCTGATGTGTCATGTGTCAAAATAATTATTGTCGTGCAGAGTGGTTTTCAATCTCTTGGCCTTGGTTGACTGGAAAAGTTTTGAACTATAAATCTAAAATTCTCAGAGGTAAAAACAAATCCATACTTCCAGGGTTACCTTGTATAATAAAAAAATTAGCTAGTTTTTGTAATGTTAACGGCCACATTAACCATAATTTGAAAGAAAAATTTGTTCCCTTTTCGAGGTACTTTGAGGCACGTTTTCATTTCCCATATAGGTACTTACCTAACGTTTTAAGAAAATCCACATTTTTTCAGCACTAACAACATTGACACTGCAATATTCGATTTTATTTTATTAGATGACACACCCCAAAGTCAATCAAAAATAAACGTACTCACCGTTAGCTGAAGCTGAATTTTAAACCACACACACTAACTTGTCACTAACACTATTATTAGAACTTAAAACGGGATATTTATCAGGTTTTTTTTTATCAGAGTCCGATATTTTGGCACTGTTGCAAGCACCATGATCGCGGATGCACTAAAGTTATTGCGCGGGGATCTTGATGAGCATAAAAACGGTCTACCCTCTTTTTTGTTCGTTTTTTGACTTCGACACCACTGTTATGTCACTTGAGTCACTCATAATTCCCGAAACATGTTTTTTATTAAAGGAAGTGTTTTGGATAGTTACTTGAACTAAAACCGAACGAATAAGATATTAAATTGAAACTAATTTTCCGAAAACTATTCTGCTAGGGGCTAATTTTTGAAAAAAAGATTAATACGCATCCCTCAATTACAAAGAAGTATGTTTATTTGTTTACCTATAGGAAGTGATCTCCGAACGAACATCCCAGTTATATGAATGTTTTCTGAAAGCAGGCTTTAATTTATTATAAAACACATATTAGATTATTTAGACGAGTAATCAATATATTTTTTTAAATAAATGAAAAAGTAAGCGTCTAAGGACGGTGTGTGACGCGGTGGATCGGGGAATACAACTCCACTTGAACAAAGTCACAGGCAGAAGATAGTATCTTATATTTGCTTTTCTTGGGCCATCCAGAAAAAAAAAGGATTGGTACATACGTACAGTTGAAAGCGCATTCATTTTCCATATTTATTAATAGAATATTTAAGTTCTTTCGTCTCGCTTGACTCAACAACACAACTTCCATATTCAAGCAAACAAATCCAGTCGACATTTTCATTTTCAAGGCCTTTTCTCATGAAATCTGATATGAAATATGCAAAAAGCGTTTCTGTGTGCCCTCGGTACATGCCGTAGTCGACGATATTATGTAATACCCGAGGTACTAAGGTAAGGTTATTGAATTAAGTTACCTGCGATCTGTGTTACTGGTCTATTTTGTGGGGTTCGCGATCGTGAAAGGTTTCAGGAGCTTGTAGTTTTGATTATTGAGGTTGAGGGAATAGAATAGACATAACAAGGATAGAAGTTCCACAACAGAGGTCTGTTGGAAGTCTTCCAATTAGTGAACATTGAAGGTTATCATAGACCAAAGGGATATATGTAAATGTAGGCAAAAGGTAGGCTATAATGTTGATTATCCCTTGCCAAACGACTTCTGCTGCAGTTATTATACAAGTAACAATTACTTCCTTTAAAGTAAACGCTTTACCTACCCTGATGACATTTTTCGCAACGCAATTTGCATCGTTATTGCGCTACACTAAAAAACCAGTTTCCTCTAACACAAAATTTAAAACCTCTCTTTGTGCCGTACATATTAGTTTAGGAGCTCCAAATTTCCAGGCACACGCTTCCCCACTTTTTATGGCTAATTTAAAAACGTCCAGCTTATTAGGCAAAATGTTTTGTGTAAGCAAGTGTTTCGTTTCAGCAGTTAGTTCATATTCTAGACACGTGGGGGCGCTAGGTATGCATTATTAGCCGGGTGGACTGCTTGCTTTGTTATGCATGCCGTGTCTTGCGACCGGCTTTTGTACCGTCTACCAGCATGCGGTCTTTGTCAATTAAACTTGTTTCTTTAAATAAACTATTGTTTTTGTTAGGGTTCCGTAGTCAACAAGGAACCCTTATAGTTTCGCCATGTCCGTCCGTCCGTCCGTCCGTCCGTCCGTCCGTCTGTCCGCAGTTTAGCTCAGAGACGCACAGTACTAGAGAGCTGTAATTTTGTGTAAATATACGGATTTGTTGTGCCAAAAAAGTGGTAAAATAAAATCTCGTAAAATATTTTTTTTTAGGGTACCTCAAGTACTTACACGTAAAGTGAGGATTTTTTTTTTCTCGCGTACCCCTTAGTGTGGGGTATCATTAAATAGGCCTTTAAAAAATAATGATAGTTTCCATTAACAGTTTTTTGATAAAAAAATTTGTTTGTGAAATATTAAGCTTTAAAGTGCTAAATTTTGCTCGATTCGAGTGTCCCCCCCCTCTACCAGCTAAACGGTTATGTATGGGGGTGTGAAAAAATTCACAATAGTAGTATATATAACGAAGTTTAAAAGAAAATTATCATGACTAAGTAGGCTTTACAACTTTACGAGTAAAAGTCGACCAACTTATAAAATGTACTTGATATCATATTTTCTTAAACAAAATGTATCGGAGACAACTGCAAATGTAAGTTTGTCAACTTTATTTTTACAGCTTTTATAAGTATGTTTTTTGGGGATAGGTAGGTTTTTATCGTCAACTATTTTTAACTAAATTCAAAAAGAGGAGGAGGTTCTAAATTCGTTGTAATCTTTTTTCTTATGTATTTTCCCCGATTTCTCAAAGACTCCTGGACCGATTTTGAAAATTCTTCTTTTTAAAATTAAATTCAGCGAATCAGTTTCGTTAGTTCGCATAAGTATTTTGATGGGCAACTACGGAACCCTACACTGTGCGTGGCCCGACACGCACTTGGCCGGTTTTTTTTTTAAATTAGATTTTCATTGTTGGATAGAATGAACTCACACATTTATATTAATTGAAAAACATCAAGGTATACTTGTCAGGTCTAATTTTAACAAATAGGTTCACAGTACAAGCCATTTTAAACTGACTGTTCATTCTCTGGAAAGATTAGAGCGAGGCCAAAAGAACCTGGTCTTATAGAGCTTAATGTTTATTGATGTGTACCTAATAAGTAATAGGCTAGTAAAATAGGATAATATTATAATGTTTATTGAATAGTGAGTTTAAAAAAAAAGAAGGCTAAAGTACATTAAAGATCCTTTACCTACCAAAAGACGGGCATAACCATGGCATGATCAATGAACATTCAGAAGAGAAATTCTACAGAATAATCAAGCTTGAAATAAAATAACAACTGCGCTATGTTGCGGTACACAAACACCAGATACAAAGGTAGAACGTAATCAAATCAGGAGGATCGCAAACAGAACGCAGTTTTTGTGTGCGGGCAGTATTTGAACAATCGGACAAGGTAAAATGAATTCAACAGAGTATCCGTACTGTACCTCGATGAAACAAAAAGCGCCAATGCCCACCAAATTAAAAAAATAAAAGAATTGATCTGCCATGAAACAACGATCACGATTGAACGAGCAAATGGAACAGGAGATAATCTGAAAATGATAACCATTGTACATAATTGCGTTTAAGGTACTCATTTTGTCCGCTTTATAATAATTTGGGAAAAGGCTGATTTTCTTAATTATTTTTACAAGGAAAATGGGATCTTACATAAAAAGTATATTTGTGAATTGTTTTCCTTTTGCATCGAATTCCCAAATTATTTGGGCGGGGTAACCGGTCACGTTAATGGGTCGCCAATACCATTTTGTAAGACTCAATTTTCACCAATCAATAACTTCGCGCGCTTTTTTGAAAACAGACGTAAGCCGTTCGCATAACAGGACTTGGGCAAAAATATACACGCAATGGGTGACTGAAGATATAGACAGCATCGCCGGGGCTGACCCAAAAAGAAGTGGCGAGATAAAGTGGACGCGCTTTGCTATGGATGGTCTAAGGGCTCCTTTACACGTTGCCGTCTCCACGACGACACCGCTCCGCCACCGCACCTCTATGCTGTGTATACCTTTGCGACCGCACCGCCATCGCCACCGCGCTGCCATTTTCTTGTGTTTGATTTAGCCCTAATGTGACATTTAAAACAGCGCTTGGAAAGATATGGGGCTTTTTCCCAAAAGTTAGACAATTACAGTTATGGAATAGAATGGCAATAGAATGGCAAATCTACATCTTGATAGCTACAACTTTGGGTCTTTTAGTCAAGAGCGAATAGGTTATTACTAAGCAAGTCTGCTTCACCGTTGTGTCACTACATCATAGTTTACCATCAGGCGAAACGCGTTCAGAGACTATCACTAAATAAATTCATAGATAAAATTAAAATAAAGTTTCTCTTTGCAACCATAGGTCGCGGTAACCTCTTAAGAGGATCGTCTACCGAGCGCTCGTCCATACTAAAAGAGAAAACGTTTTCCTACGCCTAAATGTTATCCTATCTTAATGAGTTTTTAGAATTCTTCCTACACAGTGAAAAACTAGGTTTATAGGTTTTCTTTTTTTTCAAAATTTATAGTAGTTTGAAAGTTACATGCGCCAAAGAGTTACTTTTGAAAAAAGAAACCTATAAACCTAGTTTTTACTGTGTCAGAAGCATTCCAAGAAATCATTTAGATAGGATAACATTTAGGGGTAGGAAAACGTTTTCTCTTTTAGTATGGACGAGCGCTCGGTAGACGATCCTCTTAAGAGATAACCTCGGGAGAAACTAACAAATAAAAGTTCCCCTCAAACTAAATACCCACTACCTAACGGCGCTAGTAACTTGTAACCCCAACACCAAAGTTAATAATGGTCGGTAATTTACAAAGTCTTTTAACCCTCGAGCGCAGCGTACCGTTTCAAGTCAACCTATTTAAAAACTAGCTTAAGACGCTTATTGTGAAAGAGGGTTAAGTGGGCTACCATTCTCAGTCAGATCGTGAGGGTGCTTGGCGGGCGTCACAAAAGCGACCAAGCTTTTGAGCTGGTTGCTTACACGTATACAAGGTAGTAAAGAGTTAGCTAGGTAGGTATTTTAAAGATTTGTGGAAAGCATTCGGTATTTTGTTCTTTTTTAATTTTGTTTCAATAAACAAAATACAAAAAAGAAAAGAACAATAGTATTTGAAAATTATGTTCTATTTTGGGCAAATGCCCAAAATGGAACATAATTTTCAAATACATTATTTGTACACAACAGACAGTACAAAACAGTAGATTTTGATTTGTGTGCATCAATTCACAATAGTACATTACTGCCGCGGCCTATAATGGCTACTTTGCTGGTCGCACTGATGATGGCCGACAGCGCAGCGTAGCGCAGCTCCAGGCCGACACAGCGCGGTCAGCATGCACCACTTGATGGACGAGCTGAGATAAAGGCCGAGGCCGTAGGCCGAGGCCTTTACAGCGAGGACAGCAAGGGCTGCATGATGGCCAAGCTGGAAGGCCTAGAGCGTAGCTAAGCTAGCTGGAGGCAATCATCAGTGCGACCAGCGAAGCAGACATAGTGGGCCAAGGCTTGTATAGTGCTTTACTCAAAAATGCAAGTACCTAACCTACATAAAACCAGCAAGTGATTTAAATAAAATATATATTAATTAACTAGAAATTTAATTAAAATAACAATTATGAAAAATACAGTTACTAAAATTCAACACCGACTTTCCCGGTTTCATATTACTTACTAATAGTTTGCGATAATTTTAATGCGATGTTTGACTGCATTTCATTTATTACTTCATTTACATAAAGCAAAAAAGTCACTAAATAAAAATAAAAAATTCGCTGAACCGCGCTTTTGTTCCTTCTTTGAATTTTTTTTTTTTTAATATGGAATGCAATCTTTTTGTGCCTACCTCTTTAAATACAAACAGCTGTGTTTTAAATAAAAACTTTTTGCATTTGTTTTTTTAAAACGTTGAAACGTCAAAATAGGCCTGCTAGAGCGGCCAGCAAAAACATTGCTGAAAAAAAAGCGCGGGAAACTCGTACTCGACGGACGCGTTCTTTTTGCTTCTCATTTTTGAAATTGAAATTAATTATATATAGTATCAGTAATCGTAGTTTTAGTGTCGTAGTTTACCTCTTTTAATTTAGTTTTAGTGTTTTCTATCTTTCTTCTGTAGTGGTAAGTGTTTTTATTGTATTTCTAGTTTAAGATGAATGATCCGCCTGATCCGGGGGACCTAGTTCCCCCGGCAGGCAGTTATGTTACGATTCAATCAAATGAATCAGGAATGGAAACTGATGGGTCACGGTCATCAACATCAAAAGCTCTGAAACGGAGTCGTGTGCATGTGTGCAAACACTGCAATAAACGTCGTAGAACCCGGAAAGGCCACGGATCCGAAGCTTCGGGTTGTGGTTGTACAGACACGGTGGACACGAGTGTCACTATTGAAAACGAATTAAATACCCGGAATGCCCCCCCTACTATCTCATTGCCAGTTTCTCAGACCCCCCCATCTCAGACTCCAGTTCCCGCACAAATCGGTCGAAACTTGTACAGCAAAACGGACATTGCGCCTTTTGTTGTACATGTACAAAGAAAATTAACAAATTCTAATGATGGTTCTATACTGCATCCCATCGCATTTGGGAGGTTCTTAAAACAGAATAACTTTCAAAACATAATTAATGGCAGTGTCAAGAAAATTGGGAGAAATAAAATAAGCATTTCCTTTTCTGATTTTGTGAATGCAAATTCTTTTATCAATCATGATAGCCTCGAAAAGCACGATTTTAAAGCATTTATTCCCACTTTTAACGTTACTAGAATGGGCTTAGTGCGTGGGGTTCCTGCGGAATGGTCTCCGGAGGAAGTCATAGACAATATATCGGTACCAATTGGATGTGGTCCTATTTTAAAAATAAGGCGATTAAATTTTAAATCAATTGTAGATGGCACCACAACTTGGAAACCATCACAGTCCATCGTGGTAACTTTTGACGGACAGATCTTACCAAAGAGAATTTTTATTTGCTATAATGCTTTGCCTGTTGAATTATATATCTTCCCTACAGTACAATGTTTTAGTTGCTGCCGTTTTGGTCATACAAAACTGCAATGTAGGTCCAAACCCAGATGCTTCAGATGTGGCCAGGCACACACTGGGGATAGTTGTGAAACAGATGAAAGGAATGCTTCATGTTGCCTTTGTGATGGATATCATTTTGCCACCAATAAGTCTTGCCCTGAATTTTCAAGGCAAAAATCGATTAAAACATATATGGCTCATAATTCAGTTTCATATGCTGAAGCAGCAAAACTTCATCCTGCTGTTACTAAATCTTATGCTGATACTCTTTTATCTTCTCCTGTGAAAAACCTTCCTAACACTTCTTCATCTAACAACAAAATACCTACTACTACAAGCTACAAAAAAACTGTATTTCTTAAACCACGTTCCCCTCCCAAATTCGAACAAGGATACAATAAACAAGCACACAATTCAATAATTCAGGATTTTAATTCTCACCAAACTTCAAATGGTAGTGTCTTAAATAATCAAAATATTGAAAAAAATTCAAATTTTTCTCTTAATGATTTTCTTTCAGCATTGAATAGTCTCCTTTCTCAGTTCAACATTTCACCGTCCAACGCTGCTTCTTCTTTTAACATACCCCAATTTATTTATAATGGACAACACATCCAAAATAATCCAGTGGAACTGTCGCAGTCTAATAAACAAAAAAAGTGATGTCATATATTTATTAAACAAATATGAACCTTTTGTCTTTGCTCTAGCAGAGACATGGCTCAAATCCTATCACATTTTTAAAATTAATGGTTATTTAACCATTAGAGAAGATAGAGCTGATGGGTATGGCGGTGTAGCCATACTTATCAAGAATTCTATCCCTTTTTCATTAGTTACACTACCTCCTCATAGTGAGGAAATATCTATTGTAGCTATACAAGTATATAATACTTGCCTTGTATCTATATACATTCCTCACCCCTCTTCTTCTGTACTACAAGAGATGAACAATCTCTTTTCTTTTCTTCCAAAGCCATTCTTAATACTGGGTGATTTTAATTGTCATCACCAATCATGGGGTTGTTCAATATCTAATTCTTATGGGGATGAATTATTAGATATTATAGACCATCATAACTTATGTATCTTGAATTCAGGAGCACCCACTCGTCGATCAGATCCTAACCAGAACCAAAGCGCGATAGATCTTTCTATCTGTTCTCCAAACCTGGCTTCTTCGTTAACTTGGCATACCCTGGCCTCTACTTTTGGTAGTGACCATTTTCCAATAGTAATTTCTTATCCTCTTTCTAAATCAAATACATCAAAACGGAAATCAAGTCTCAAACATAAAGTACCCAATAGTAATAGTAATGACTGGGAGAAATATAGGGATATTGTTGACAGAAAGGCTGCTTCATTGCCTGTTATTTCTAATGACAACCAAAATAGTTGTGCTGAAGCCTTAGCATGCATATTGATCGAAGCGGCGAATGAACTATTTCCTGTAAAAAAAAACAATGCTAGATTAATTCCATCACCTCCTTGGTGGGACTCGGAATGCAGCGAAGCAATAAAAAAACGTAAAAGGGCTGAATATAATTATAATCATAATATGTCAGACATTAATTTTGAAATTCTCACGAACATAATATCAGAAACCCGCAAACTAATTAAAAAGAAAAAATTTGAATCTTGGCGTAACTTTTGTTTAACTATCTCACCGAATACTCACCCTACAATAGTCTGGCAATATATTCGTAGATTTAGATCCATTTACAACAACTATTCTCCTATCCCTGATTCTTTAGCAAGCAACTTTTTAGATAAGTTAGCTCCTCCTTGGGTTCCTGAGAATAACCTACCTCTCTTAACCAATAACCAAAATATTAATTCAACGCTAGATTCTCCATTTACACTGACTGAATTAAAAGCTGTTATCAACAAAACTAAGGATTCAGCCCCAGGTATTGATGGCATACCTTATTCCTTTTTTTCCCATTTAAATGATAACGTTCTTAGTTATTATTTACAACTCATTAATTCTGTGATGGAAACAGGAAATGTCCCTGTTGAATGGAAACGTCAAATAGTGTTGCCATTCCTTAAACCAAATAAAATGCCTTCTGATGTTTCATCATATCGTCCCATAGTTTTGTCTTCAATTCTTATAAAATTAGCTGAACATTTAATTAAAAATCGCCTGCAATGGTTTGTGGAAAGTAAGGGCCTTCTGGCAGAATCACAGTATGGCTTTAGGAAAGGAAAAAGTACCACGGACTGTATAAGTATATTAACATCTGATATTAGAATATCATTTTCTAATAATCAAGATACCGTTGCGGTTTTTCTCGACATAAATGCAGCGTACGATAATGTTATTTTATCAGTCTTACAACATAAATTAAAGGCCTTACAGGTTCCAGTAAACTTGGTGAATTTTATCATGAATATTCTGGCTGAACGGTCGGTCAACATGTCAGTAGGGAACACAGAGATATCTCAAATTGTATGGAGAGGTCTCCCACAGGGTTCTGTACTCAGTCCGCCTTTATATAACATTTACACTTTTGATTTAGATTCAGCATTATCTAATTATGTTAGCGTACTTCAATATGCCGATGATTTGTTGTTATATACTACAAACTATTCTATTGAACAAGCTAGTTTTGATATGAATTCCGCACTATCCGAATTGGGTTCTTGGTTGCATCTAAATGGTTTGGAGATATCAACATCTAAAAGCGCAGCTGTGTTATTCACCCGAAAACGTAACACTCCTCATATTAATATCCACTTTAACAATACTCCCATTCCATTCACAGACAATTTCAGATATTTGGGTGTCATTTTAGATTCAAAACTAAGTAGTGTTCCCCATTGTGAGTTTATTAATAATAAATGCGAAAAGCACCTAAACATGCTGAGATGCCTATCTGGAGTGTGGTGGGGCGCACATCCTTTTTCTCTCAAATTAATTTACAATGCAATAATTAGAAGTTCATTAGATTATGCGTCATTTGCTCTTGAACCAGGTAGCGTTATGGCTTTTAAAAAATGGGACCGCATCCAATATAAAGCATTAAGAGTTATTTCTGGTGCCATGAAATCCAGTCCTACTAATGCATTGCAGGTTGAATGTGGAGAAGCTCCTTTATATATTAGAAGACAGTATCTCTCTGATAAGTATTTATTCCGGATTATACAGTTCTCTAATCACCCTCTACT
The DNA here is from genome assembly GCA_036375495.1 of Agrotis segetum. Classification (NCBI taxonomy): domain Eukaryota; kingdom Metazoa; phylum Arthropoda; class Insecta; order Lepidoptera; family Noctuidae; genus Agrotis; species Agrotis segetum. The sequence continues at coordinate 8,312,805 of JAQSVV010000068.1, forward strand.
TCCTAAACTACAGCTTTTAGTTACACTGATAGATTCTTCAAATTACTGGTCTCATAAACGTGCTCCTTGTTTAGTTGTAAGTTACAAAAAGTACCTTTCTCTATCTTCTCCACTTCATCGCTCTAATAAACTCCCCATATTCAGCTGTAGTTACGATAGTTTACTATTTAGGCCCAAAATTAAATTCAACAGCTTTAGTAAATCCGACCCCAATGTTTGTATAAACTTCAATAATTTTCTCACTGAATATTCGGACTTCCATCATATTTTTACCGATGCTTCAAAGCTTTCTCCAACGAGTTGTGTTGGGGTAAGTACTTTCCATCCCCAATTCAACATCGTGCAAAAAGTAAAACTCCCTCCGGAGACATCCGTTTTTACGGGAGAATGTTTTGGTATTTTAAAGGCTTTGGAATACATTCAAGTTCTTCAACTTAAAAAGGCTATCATTTTTACAGACTCCAAAAGTGCTCTTCAAGCCATTGATAAATGCCTGTTGGGAGATAAGTCCCGTTTTCCTATAATTTTTTCGATAAAGGAATTTGCGTACAGAATCTTTTCCAAGGGAAATGACTTACTTTTTGTGTGGGTTCCAGCCCACACTGGCATTGAGGGTAACGAAGTGGCGAACGTTCTCGCAGGTGATGCGGTGCAGTGTGGGGACATAGTACCAAATAAAATATTTTGTGAAGATATTTTAGAACTACCCAAAACTTTTCTTCGGGACACCTGGAAGGTGGCCTGGGAAACGAGCAGTGCATTGAAGGGGCAATATTTTCACACGATTCAACCCGAAGTTTCTGATAAACCGTGGTTTGCCAAGGCTAAGTTTGGCAAGATGGAGACTTCCACCCTCATACGTATGAGGCTGGGTCATGTTTGTTCTCCAGCACATCTTGCCAGACTTAAAATTAAAGACGATCCCAGCTGTTCTTGTGGTCTGGATGTGGGTGATTTGAACCACATTTTTTTCTCCTGTCCTCTTTATAACCGATCTTCCTTTCTTAGTGACCTTGTATCTCTCCATATTCCTTTTCCTACTTCAATATTTTCCCTACTGTGTACAAATAGTTTTCCTGTATATAAATGTATAGTATCATTCATTATCGTCAATAACATTAAATTGTAATTTTAGTTGTATTGTAAATATGTTTTTGTCTTTCATCACTCATTACTGTCATTTTTTATTGTATACTGATCCTATATCCCAAATTCCGTATATTCCGCTTTTAACAATTTTAATATAATCCCGTTTCCCTACCTTTGAATAAAAAAATAAAATAAAACATGACATTGGTTCAATGCACAAACCGTGCGGGCCAAAGAGAAAAAAAAAAAAAAAAAAAAAAAAAAAAAAAAAAAAAAAAACATTGCTGGCCGCTCGTTGAAACAGACCCGCAAAGTCGACTTTGCTCAAACAAGGTTGTCAAAATATTGACCACATTACATACATTTTTGAGTAAATTATTATTATTATTGAATAAAGCTATTATTAAACATTTTTTTGTGAATGAATGCAGTCGAGTAAAATCAAAATCTACTGTTTAAATAATTGATAGACTAATTAATAAATGATGTAATGTTTTAAGATTTAATTTTTTCCTAAAAAAATAAATATTACGAGTATCTTAAAAATATTATTTACACGAAAAATAATAATTGAGTGCTTTAAAAGAATAAAATTGAAAACTGCAAAAAACCAACGTCACGCGGTGTTCCCAGGCGGTCACCCATCCAAGTACTGACCGCGCCCGATGTTGCTTAACTTCGGTGATCGGACGAGAACCGGTGTATTCAACGTAGTATGGACATTGGCGATCGCATAATCAAAATAAGCAAACTATATCTGTGAAACGGGGTGACGATGAAGAAAAATTTTATATTTTCACACTAGTAGCTGTTATGATAGGAACTGCGTATTTTCTCATTTTTTCTATTCCTAGACAAGTTTTTTTTTTGTTGTATCTGAAATTATGTTATGACAACATTTTTGGCTCGAACAACTTTTTCTTAGTTTTCACCTACTTCATTGATTTTCTTTTTTTTACAACACACTGTAAAATGAGCATTGAAATATACTAAATAATGAGGAAGTGTCCATAGCGCACACACATATCATGCTCAACATTTAAAATGGCTGCCCATAAATCTATAAAACGCTGTAAAAGTAATTTATTGAGCAATTTTAGCCACAATACAGTGTGTCCGAGCACGAGTTAGCGATATTTGAAGGGGATATTCTAGGCTCATTTTCATCGACAAAAATGCTTAAAAAAAAATTCTTACTCCAAAACTTCGCGAATGGCAGCCATTTTAATTTTTTGATCTGTGTGTACAATGAAATGCAAATATCTTTGAATCCAGGAGACCTACATTCATGCAAATAACTTTATTGCAAAGTTGAACGTTGAGGCTTATCAAAAACTTACGAAAGTTTTTAAATAATATGTTAAAATGACCAAAAAACATGGGCAAACACGAAATTGTACACAAAAATTACTGAATAATTTCGCATTTTTAACTCTAGCTCGATAAGTACCCCTAAATTTTGGTAGGGTTTTTGCATTAAATTAAAAGTATTTGAGTCAGGCTATAAAATGATGTCAAAATTATCACCCTACATTAAGTATCATAGGAGTTATTCTCACTTGAACATCACCCTTCCTTAACGCATGTACCCCAATATTACAGGTGTCGCATTCTTTGGGTGAGCTAAATCGTTCCAACGAATATTTATGAGCTGGCATTATTGACCACCGCGTAAATGATCCCCAAGCAACCATCCTTAAACTGAAATAGTACAGTTTCTTGGATTTATTGCTGCGGAGCGAGACGGATGAGTGATGTTCAATTGAGAATAACTCATAAGATACTTAACGTAGAGTGATATTTTTGATATCATTTTATAGCCTGACTCAAACACTTTTAAATTGATGCAAAAACCCTGGCAAAATTCAGGGGTACTCATCGAGCTAGAGTTAAAAATGTAAAATTATTCAGTAATTTTTGTGTACAATTTCATGTTTGCCCATGTTTTTTGGCTATTTCCACATATTATTTAGAAAACTTTAGTAAGTTTTTGATAAGCCTTAACATTTAACTTTACAGTAACGTCATTTGCATGAATCTAGGTCTCTTGGATTCAAAGCTATTTGCATTTTATTGTACACACCCCAGTTCGACAGATCAAAAATTTTAAATGGCTGCCATTCGCGAAGTTTTGGAGTTAGATTTTTTTTTAAAGCATTTTTGTCGATGAAAATGAGCCTAGAATATCCTCTTCAAATATCGCTAACTCGTGCCCGGACACACTGTATATCGTAAAATCTAGCCATATTGAACTATTTTAGAGAAAATATATGTATGGGGAAACATAAACTGTAAATGGTTTATGTGGATCATTATACTGACAGTTACATAATTATACATCTATTCTGCATTTGCAATTTTATTTTTAATGCGCCTGCCACACACTCGAGCCAGGCACATAACGCATAACCGTATATTTTAAGGGAAATGTAGCCTTAGGGTGTTCCCACATCTATCGACGCGGAATCGGATTTTTGCTAGACCGAGACAATGCGATAGCACGCGGCGGCCTTGAAGATTCCGGCGCGTGCGATCGCATTATGCTTTCTGTCTCGGTCTAGCAAATGGCAGTTCTAACCGACAGAAAGAGAAAGGGCGACGGAAAAAGCCGATTCCGTGTCGTTAGATGTGTGAGCACCCTTAAACATTGTGTTCAAAGTTCAGTTTACGCTGCTGTGAATCATTTGTAGGTATGCCACTGCAGGGGAAAACCCTCCGTTATAATATTGTCCCTTTCTTTGTCTATCAGGGCCCAATGAAAGCCGGGTTTTTCTATCTCTTTCTTTATTTTAAAAACACTGGCGAGGACACTAATAATTTCTCCTGTACCTATCGTGAATGTGTTTACGTTTTATTTTATGGTCCCACTCTATTGCATCTTTCCAAAATAATTGAAATATTTTCTTGGCATAAAAAAATCATGAGTTTTTAAAGTTTACTTAAAACTCAAGTTTTTAGATAGTGAAGTAAACGATGAATGTAAAAAAGAGTGTCTTGTAAAAAATCTTTTTATCAGCTACAGCGAATATAGTCTTATAACGTTCCGTATGCGAACAATATATCAAGTCGGTTCCAGACTCGAGCTTCCGTTTAGTGGCCAACGTCCTTCTAAAAGTACACAGAATCGCATTTCATAATAATAAAATTCTTAAAAATTTGTAGAGGTAATAAATTGTCCAGTGTTGGTCTAGTGGTTTATTTTCTACATTATTTTCTTGGTGTAAGGTCGTGTACTGCAATACCCCTGATAACACAAACATAATCGGCTATTTGACAGTATCAATAAATTACAAAATCTAATCAGTCGAACATTATTTTAGAGTTTTGAGAAATAACGGACACGTATTTTTTTCTGTTGTAAAATCAGTAAACATAATACACAATTATTTATTGAGACATAACGCATCAAAACTCATGGGTAACGTCGGAAATCAATTAAAAAATATATAATTATGACATAATTATATTGCAAATAAAGCCTCTTATCTCCGTCAAAGAAAAAACATTGGTTAAATATTTTTTGATTATCTAATAGATGTACTTACTAATTAAAATGTCACCATATAGCCTAAGGGCTTCTGTACACGATGCGCCGCCGGCGCCGCTCGGGACCCGCAAACATAGGGGATGGCGGCGCGGTCGCGAAGATATACTACTACACAGCATAGAGCTTGGTGGCGGCATCGTATACAAGAGCCCTAATACAATCAAGGAACTAAGACTATAAATTACATAAGGAAAAAATTAAGTTTTTTTTTTTCAGATATTCTGTCGTGGGCCTACCTCCTAAAGAATATTTTGCAAACGTAATGCGCGTGAGTAATTGAGTCACATTACTCCCCTCATAACGAGACTATTTCATGTTCAAGTACTTAGAGCGTTATTCATGAAATATTATTATGAAAAAAGCAAATTAGATGCCTTGAAGTAATGAAATGAACGTACTTACGTTTGAGTGTAAAAATCTCTTATAATTTTCAGCCTGCGATGCCTCAGAGTAGGGTAACATAAAATGTTGCCCTGTGTTTTCTGCTATAGGTACTTTTTTATTTTCGGGGGGAAATTGTCAAGTTAATCTCCTGCCCTACTGAAGGGACTGTCGTATTAGTAAATAGGTACTTAGAGAAACTCACGCTGTTCCTTCAATTGCCTTAGTAAGTCATAGTAAATAAAAACAATCTAATTAAATACATTAATTACAATACAAAAAATTATGTTTTAAAATAAACTTATTTATGTAAAATACAAGTTAACTCCATATAAACTTCACCTGTTCCGATTTATTTAGAAAGGGGTACTTCGGGCATGCGGGCGGCGAGTTATGCGTGGGGTGACTCGCCGTCCTATCATGGACCAAGCCAGGGTCGACAGCGCGTTGTGTTCCACGCGCGTGCCTCAAAGAGTTGTCAGTAATCTTACGGGGGCGGGCCCCCTAAGAGGGCCAAAGCCTGCCGGGTTCGCGAGGCTGTCTCACCTGATAAACGTGTCCCTGGTACGTAAAGGGCTATTGAAGGATCACCGTAGATTTTAGTTCAGTACAAGACTGACAGTCCCTCCTGTTTTGCTCTGGGTGGGACGATACATTTGATAAATACATACTGAAGGCAAAAACTTTATAGTTACGATCCGGGGTCACGGTAATTCGGTAGTCCTGCGAGCCTGGCAGACTTCGGTCCTCCTCTAATAGGCCACGTCATAAAAGAGGCGGCCGGGGTGAGAATGGAACCAGCAACTTAGTTTACAAGTCAGGCGTTCATCCGCTAGGCTATTTTACAATACATTCCCACCTAAAAAGCGATGAATCACGTATGCAGGCAAGCTACATCATAACATACGACTGCTTATCATTCTTAGATTTAACCTAATATACGATCATTTGCCTAACGTCGGTCGTAATGCTTTTTACGATGCTACGATGTATTGCCCGCTCATATTTCTTAAAGATGAGAAAATACCTCCATTTCTCTTACTTTCGTACCTACTGTTTCCGGGCGGAAAATGGCACTTTATTGAATGTAATTGAAGAAGAAAATTAAGATCTTATTTCAATAATATTGTTAGTCGAATTATATTATTATCTACTACTTTTACTACCTTTTATTTAGTATAATATTTGAGTATTATTTTACGGTGAATAAAATAAATAAGTAGTCATGTTTTAATTTTCGGTGCGTTTTATTATTTCACATAAAATATGTTTTAATACTCAACATTCAAATAGGACTTTAAAAAAATAATTAATATTAAACACTTATTATTTTCCTTTAAACGAAATAGCTACATAGCTGAAATACTGCTCCATTTTTTACGGTGAATGAGTATATAAATCTCCTCCACATTTCGCTGTAAATGATAATAAATTCATTTCAAATTCCATTACCGTACCAGGTGAAAGAAAATTGTACCAAATCTGCTCATTATTTTTTACTTCAAATGTTTTGATCCCTACTAAATAATCACCTATCTTTCCTGTGCCAACACTTTTATCAAACAGAAAAAGCGGCAGAGGAAAATAAAGTTTTATTTACAACCTCAATATTTTTCTAGATCCGCCCTAAATCCGGGCGAATTAAGGCGTAAGATAAGAACAATGTCATCTTTACAGTACGTAATTCGGCATGAGACAACTTCGCAGTAGGAATTATTTCCCTAATCCGAAATGTTTTAAACTCCTACGGCCTTCTGTTTCCCTAGTACTTCCAACTGTCCCTTATCATTATTTAGTTTTTATTACAGCTTTGTGTTTTTACGACAAAAGTGACCAGAGTACCTTCTCTACATATTTTTGTTTCAAAACATTACTCTTTTTTTCGCTCCACAAAAATATTTTTATCCACGAGTACTTAAACTTCATGCTTAATAAACTTGATTAAATGCTGAAATAAAAGATCTTTTAGTAAGCACTGAAAATTAATAAAATTCTGGCTGAAAATAATATCTACTTTAATATTCCGGGAAAGTGTTTGTTACTTAGACTTCTTGGACTATTGCCAGTAACTTGTAAGTTATATCCTTGTTACTATAAGTATTTGAAGTACGAAAACATTAATTCCTTATGTATTCAGAAACTCGTTGAACAATTTTCTAACGAACTAATTCTTTATTAACTAAATAGCCGTTACGATCGGCTTCACTCGCATATAACTGTAAAATTATATCACAGGAATAACATACCGGAATGAACGGTATACCTACTGTGTGTTATTTCAGATTATAAACTAAAACTAAGCCAAATTACGGATTTATCAGGATGCTTTCAGCCTATTTGTTCCGTGACGGAATCGAACTCCAATCGTTCAGCCACTGCACCAACCGTGCCTCCATCAATTAAAGCTTTTTATTAAAATAAAAGCAGTGAACAGTGCTCGCAGTGAAAACGGAACGAAAAGTGGAAATCGGAATGTCTTAGAACCAAAAATTTGAAGACATGTGTCATCCACCTATCCGCACTGGGCCCGGGTGGTGGATTATGGTCCTCTCCCTCTCACAGAGAAGAGGCCTGTGTCCCAGCAGTAGGAACATTATAGTCTGATGATGATTAAAATAAAACTAACCTTCAATTCGCAAAAACAAATTCTTTTATGACATCGACAACTCGGCAAAACAACATAAGGGAACGCAAATACAAAATTTATTTTTAGAAGGGCCCACTTTTCCTTTGAATGTGAAGGCTTTGGCCCTTGAGGCCAAATAAATACTTTTAATACACAACCAAGTAATAAAGCCTGTTTACAAAGGTTCAAAGCTCGTTCTTCTGGAAGTCCTTAATCTTTAATTTGGTTTTGCTCGTGTCAAAATTATCAAGGACAAAGCCTTAAACTTGATTAAAATTCCTCTACCCTATAGAAACAGGATAATCCATTGAGCCGTTTCTAAACAGGAAAATCTATCGATAAATAGGAAGAGTTTGTGCTAAGTATTTTTAAAATCTATTCAAATAAGGGAACTGATGAAAGAAAATTATCTTCTTATAGTACCTATGTCAGCATACTAAACATTCCAAGGTAGACAGTTTCCGGGATCGCGGGACTGTCGTATCAGGTATACCATTACCCTGGAACGTAAAGGAACGTAAGAGTCTGTCAGACACTTTTCTGGAAGACTCAATTGATGATTATACAATATAAAAATGTAAATTTGTATTTAGATGTCTAGTACATTTTAATCAGTTCAGTACATTTTATTTGAAATAGTAACAAAAAATCTATCCATCCTTAAATTCTCACAAACTTTCGCATCTTTAAATTGTATAGTAAGATTAAATTATTGTACTCGTATCAATACAATGCAATGGCGTTACGAGTATTATACAAATATTAACCAACAACCAATTCAAGAGTTTTTTTTAACGTGGTAAAATCATCAAATGAATCCTCCCACCCCGGGCAGGGCGGAAGGGACTGTCAGACTCGTAATGACTAAAATCCACGGTGTCCTTCAATAGCCTTTTATGTTCCGGGGTAACGGTGATGGAATCAGTCCCGCGACCATCATTCAAGAGCTAGTTTCAAAGTAAAACAAATGGTAACTTATCTTTTATACTTATAAGCAGGAGACAATCTACCAAAGAAAGAGAAACAGGTCACGCCAACTAAGCGATATATCGACCATCGGCGCTGACCGACGGAGGCCTAATTAATGAGCTCTCATTGATTAATGACGTCACAGGCATTTAGCCAAAGCCAAATTACTGACAGAAAATCACAGGGCATCTAGATAATCTGACAAGGGTGTCTACTTTCTAAGTCCGTCAACGAAGACACGGGAACGGAGAGTTCTTGTGCCACAAAGTTAATTTGGCACATTTTTTTTAAACCTCTAACGGGCTTCACACACAGCAGCTATAATGTAAAGATGTACATTATAGCACGATACATCTCATTACATCTTTCCATAGAAATTCGAAGATGTAAAAATATACATTACAGCTGCAGTGTGTGGTCTCCTGACGATTAAGAGGGCGGTTCGCGTGCGAGACCACGACAGGAGACAGATACGGTAGTAATCTTCGGTCGCGGTTTCCTCTCTCCAGTCTCCTGTCGCGGTCCCGCGCGCAAACCGGCACCTTAAGGAGCTATCTGTCAAATCGTAATATTTATCATTCAGTCTTATTTCGGGCTCATTGTCAAAACGCTCGTAACTAATAAGTAAACTATGGGTTTCGTGGGTAGAGATTAGACCCCCTGTACTAACTACGTTCGTTCATTAGCTGTCGGAACAAAATTCAAGGTCGAAGGAAAATTTATTAGTATTAATAAATATTTATTAGAAATTACAGGATAGTAGGCACTTTTCCCTTGAAATAAAATTACGACAGTAAATTAGTTATCGTAAAAATTTAGAGTACCTACCTGGGTACCTTTTTGGGAGGATACAAACTCAGTGATTGAATTATCTTCATGAATATTCAATACTTAGATGTAAACTAAAAAGGATATTAGGAAAAATGTATTTAGTGATTTAATGAATCCGTTTTTTTTTGTGAGACCAGCGGCCTTACCATGAGCTCTTAACGCGATCCAGTTTAGGCTGTGGGAAAGAGACAGAGCTATACAAAGATGGCGCTAGACGCCATCTCTTTCCTACAGCCTAAAGACTCACGCTTAAAGACTTCATGGTAGGCTACCAGGATAAAAGTACGAAGATTTTTCAACAACCGTGACCACGACCATGCCCGGATTGACGACGGCGCGTCATGTTCCACGCGCTCCTCAAAGAGTTGTCAGCAATATGACGGGGCGGGGCTGGGGATTTTTCCTGGAGGGAATGTCTATCTTATCTTCATAACCCATTAACTGGGTAATACGATACCTCTTGCTAAGACTGGTTGTCAGGCTTTCGAGTTATTGATAGTAATTAACAGCTGTCAAAGATCTACAAATAACAGCCAAGACCAACGCGGGTTACGTAATTTCCCCCACACGGACGAAAACTAGCAAATATTCGCAACATAGTAATGTTAAATGGTCACCCATCCCCATCGTCGTATCTCCACGTTGCCGTCGTGGTGGGGCTTGCGGTTTCAATGATCTCTGGGCATCTGCGCTCAGAGGGAGAAACCAACCAAGAGGGATACACCGCTCCACCACGTGTTCCTCTGTCTATCAGAGGGCACAGTGGTTGGAGTAAGAGCGGGCCCGGCGTGCACTAACCCTGCCACCGGGCAGGCAAGAGGAGGTCTTGCACTCCCGCCTCCTCTTGCCACCGCTATTCTCGTAGCCCCGAAGATTGTCATGATCACGTCTATGACTTTCGACGGGGGTCGAGGGCCTTGGCTTAACCGCCCGGGCCGCGAGGAAGAAAACCTCTATAAAAAATTAGCCCGAACCTCCAAGCGGCGGCGCACCGCGAGGGAGGTTGACAGCTTGGTTGACGGGTAGCTGTGGGTAAAATCAGCCGTTAGTGCGAACCCTGTTTTTTTGGTTGGATGGTTGGATACCTTTTTTACTCGTGGGAACAAATATGGATTATTTTTCGAAAAAAAACCCCGATACCCCGGCAGTCGCCGCAGCGAGCCAAGGTGGCTCACGTGCCTGTGGGGAGGAGTCGCTGGACTTGTCCAGCACGTCCTCCTCACCGGCACCGAATAACGAGCGGGCACAGTGTGCCGCTCCGATCGAGGAGACGACGATGGTGCCAGAGTCGGAGTCCGACTCTGCATCGGACGTCTCCAGCTCCCGGAGCTCAGCCTCTGGGAGCGTGGAAAGGGACCGGAGAGACTCGGACCGTAGGTCCGAGTTCCTGAAGCGCCGACGGTCCAAGGGCGCTAAATCGTCGTCCGAGGAAGAGCTTGCCTCGGCCCCTAAGATCCCCACGAGCGTGCGGGGTAAGGGCCGAGGCAAGACTTCGGGGAGGGGGCCCTCCCTTGGAGAGCCCAACACAAGTCTGGCCTCGAATGAGGCCAAACTCAAGGAGGTCGTGGCGTCCGCGATGCGCGTGGTCGCCATGAAAAGAAGGAAGAAGACGCGCGAGGACGCGATCGCGGAGGCCATGACCTCCATCGTGGCGGCGGTGCGACTTTATGGCGAAACTCCGTCCGCAAGGGACGATTTGTCCGATCTGCGGACGGTGATCACCCGCCTGACCGCCGCCATGGGGGCTCTCCAGAAGGAGAACGCCGCCCTGAGGGCCGAATTGGCCGGAATGCAGGCGGCCGGGCGTCGGGGGGCACCACCGGGGAGCCCCAAAGAGAAAGGCCGGCCAGCGCCGGGGGAGAACCCAGTCCTCACCCTGGTGCGGCAGGAGCTGGCCGCCTTTGAGCGGCGGTTCTCCGTGCTGGAGAGCCGCGTGCTGAGGCCCCCGCTGGCGTCTTCGTACGCGGCCGCGGCCGCGTCGAACTCCCCCCGATGACGAGGCCGCCTCAGGCGAGGGCTGCCCCGGCGCGGATCGCCCCTGCGCAGACGGCACCGGTGCGGACGGCCCCTGCGGGGGCGGGGTCGGCCCCGGCGGGGGCGAGGACGGCTCCAGCCGCGCCCAGCCAGGCTAGGCCGGGCCCTTCGGGGTCGGCGCGGCCGACTTCGACCTCGACCTCGACGTCAGCGAGGCCAACACTGGCGGCAAAAAGGAGGGCCCAGGCAGATCGCCGGCCGCCCCAGCAGAAGCAGCCTCCTCCAGAGGCTCCTCCGGCCGGCGCCGATTGGCAAGTGGCCGGGGAGAGGAGGAAGGCTGCCAAGGCGGCCCGATCCAAGAAGCGGAGGGAGAGGCGGCGACAGCGAAAGGAGCGCGACGTCGCGGCGCGATTGCGCGCCCCAAAGACCGCGGCTGTGGTGATAACGCTGCAGCCGGACGCGGTCAAGAAGGGCGTGTCGTACCGCGACGTGCTCGCGAAGGCGCGCGAGGCGGTAAACCTTGGGGAGCTCGGAATCACCGGCGGCCTCCGTCTGCGGGTCACTGCAACGGGGGCCCGCATGTTGGAGCTCCCCGGCGCGGCCAGTGGCCCCACCGCTGACGCTCTGGCCGAACGGCTCAGAGCGTCCTTAAATGCGGAGGAGGCCCGCGTCTCCAGACCCACCAAGCGCGCAGACATGCGCATTCTGGGTCTGGACGACTCCGTGACGGCGGAAGAAGTGGTGGCCGCCGTTGCCAGGACTGGGGGGTGCTCTCCCGAGGAGGTGAGGGCGGGCGCTCTGCGTCCTGGATTTGCGGGGCTGCAAACCGTAACGGTTAGCTGCCCCGTAACGGCGGCCAAAAAGATACAGGAGGGCCGAAGGCTCCTGGTGGGATGGGTGTCGGCGCAGGTTAAGATCCTGGAACCCCGACCCCTGAGGTGTTATCGCTGCCAAGTGGGTAACCACGCGGCATGCGTCTGCACCTCGGAGGTGGACCGCAGCGATAGGTGCTTCCGCTGCGGTCAGCTCGGTCACAAGGCCGGCTCGTGCTCCGCCCCGCCTCACTGCTTCGCATGTGAGGCGGCTGGCAAGCCGGCCGATCACCGGGCTGGGGGAAAGTCCTGCGCTCCACCCACCGAAGCCAGGCGCAGAGGTAGGCCCTCTGCCGCCGCCGTCACCGCCGCCACTGCCACCGCCGCCGCCGCCGCCGCCGTCGCCGCCGATGCCGCCGTGGCTACGCCCTCGCAAAGGGTCCTGGAGGAGGCTGCAATGGATTCAGATTAATGTCTCCATTGCGCTTCCTCCAGGCGAACATCAACCACTGCGCCGCTGCTCAGGATCTTTTGCTCCAGAGCATGGCGCAGTGGTTGATAAACGTCGCCGTGGTCGCCGAGCCGTATTTTGTCCCGCCCAGGAACGACTGGGTAGCGGACCTGGACGGCTCGGTGACCCTAATTTCGTCGGCCGCCGCCGGTACCCCGCCCCTCGATCGCGTACAGAGAGGGCGCGGGATAGTCGCAGCCCGGTTCGGGGAGATCGCCGTGGTAGGCGTTTATTTCTCCCCGAACCGATCTCTCGCCGAGTTCCAAGACTCCCTAGTGGAGCTGGGAGACGTCGTCGTCGCCCTTGGTTCCCTCCCCGCGCTCGTCCTCGGGGACTTCAATGCCAAGAATGTGGCTTGGGGTTCCCGGTACACGGACTACACGCGGGGCAGGATGCTCGAGCACTGGGCCCGGGCACATGGCCTGATGGTCATCGAGAACCGGGGTTCTGTCCCCACGTGCGTGCGGATGCGGGGCGAGTCGGTGGTGGACATTACGTTCGCCACCTCCGACCTGTCGCCGCGCGTCACCGACTGGCGTGTTGTGGAGGAGGTGGAGACCTATTCCGACCACCGGTATATCCGGTTCGACGTCTCCGCCCAGACCTCAGACGCGCCGGTCCCAAGTGGACGGAACCCAAGTGGTCCGCGATGGGCGCTGAAGCAGCTGGACCGGGAGCTACTCCTGGAAGCCTCGATCGTGCGGGCCTGGGTGTCATCACCGGACAGGCCTGCCGACATAAACGACGAGGCCGAGTGGTTCCGGGAGGCCATGTCGGAGATCTGCGACGTGGCCATGCCCCGGGTCCGGCAAGGACGCGCCCGGCGTCAGCTGTACTGGTGGTCGCGCGAGTTAACAGCGCTGCGCGAAGCGTGCGTTGCCGCGCGCCGCCGGTACAGATTCCGCAGGCGCCGCACCCGACCTCCGGACGCGGCGGCTGTGGAGGCGGAGCTGTACGAGGGCTACAGGGCAGCGAAGACCGTCCTCCGCGACGAGATCTGGCGGGCCAAGGAACTGGCCCGCAAGGAGATGCTGGAGTCTCTGGACGGGGACCCATGGGGCCGCCCCTACAAGTGGGTGCGAGAAAAGCTCCGCCCCTGGGCTCCCCCGTTGACGCAGAGTCTCCGGCCTCAGTTCGTGGAGGATGTGGTGAGCGCCCTGTTCCCATCGCGGGGGGAGCATACCCCCCCGCCTATGGCTCCGTCTCCGACGGAATCTGAGGACGAAGCTGACGCAAACGCGGACCACAGCGACGACGACGTCTACGACGCTCCAGAGGTGACCGAGGTAGACCTGAGAGTGGCGGTACAGCGGCTCAAAGCCAAAAATACCGCCCCGGGACCCGACGGCCTGCCAGGAAAAGCCTGGGTCCTGGCCTCGGGGACTCTCGGGCCTCGACTGGGGGGGCTCTTTAGCGCATGCTTGGAGAGGGGCCAGTTCCCGCTTCGTTGGAAGACGGGGAAACTGGTCCTGATCCAGAAGCACGGGCGCCCTGCGGACTCTCTGTCCGCATTCCGGCCCATCGTGCTGCTCGACGAGGTGGGCAAGCTCTTGGAAAGAGTCATTGCAGACCGCCTCGTCGGGCACCTAAATCGGGTGGGCCCGAACCTGTCGGAGAGCCAGTATGGCTTCCGCAGGGGGCGCTCGACGGTGGACGCCATCATGCGCGTTAGAGCCCTCACGACGGGGGATGCAGTGGCCCGGGGCAGGGTCGTCTTGGCGGTGTCTTTGGACATCTCCAATGCCTTTAACACCCTGCCCTGGAGTTGCATCAGGGAGGCACTCCGGTATCACCGGGTGCCGACCTACCTCCGTCGTATAGTCGAGGATTACCTGACGGACAGAGCCGTCATCTACCCCGGTCACCGGGGAGAGTGGAACCGGCGAGAGATGTCGTGCGGTGTTCCACAGGGATCGATCTTGGGACCGCCCCTGTGGAACATCGGATACGACTGGGTGCTGCGCAGCGACCTCCCTGATGGCGTCAGCGTAATATGTTACGCTGACGACACGCTCGTCCTGGCACAGGGAGAGTCGCACCAGGCGGCGGCCGACGTGGCGACGGAGGCGGTTGCGACAGTCGTAGATAGGATCCGGCAGTTGGGACTCGAAGTCGCGCTGCGCAAGTCAGAGGCCATGTGCTTTCATGGCCGTCTGAATGCGCCGCGGTCAGAGTCCCACATAACGGTGGGAGGGGTTCGCATCGGCGTCGGGAGGACGATGAAGTACCTGGGACTCGTCCTCGACAGCCGATGGAACTTCAGGGAGCATTTCCTGAGTTTGGCCCCAAGGCTGAACCGGGCAGCAGGCGCCCTCAGGCGACTCCTGCCCAATATCGGCGGGCCAAACACCTCCTGCCGGAGGTTGTACGCCGGTATCGTGCGGTCCATGGCCCTCTACGGGGCCCCTGTGTGGGTCCTGAGCATCCGGACGCGACCACTGAAGTTGGTCGCATGCCAGAGGGTCATGGCTATCCGGATGATCCGGGGATACCGCACGATCGCCGGCGAATCGGCCAACCTCCTTGCCGGATTGCTGCCCTGGGATCTGGAGGCGACTGCCCTCCAGCGCGTCTATGAGTGGCGCGTGGAGGCGCAGCGCCGGGGTGTAACCCCGCTGCCTCGAGAAGTCGAGGCGCGGAGGGAAGAGCTCCGGCGCGATCTCAGGGCAGTATGGAGGGGACGACTGTCGCAATCGAGGTCCGGGCACGCCGCAATCGCGGCTGTAAGACCTCTCTTTGAGGAGTGGCTGGAGAGACGTCACGGCGTCCTGACCTATCGGATGACGCAGGTCCTCACCGGACACGGATGTTTCGGGAGGTTCCTGTGTCTGATAGGGAAGGAGGAAACGCCCGGGTACCACCACTGCGAAGATCGCCCGGAGGACACAGTAGAGCATACGGTGCAGGACTGCCCAGCTTGGGCGGTGCACCGACGTGTCCTCACGGCGGCGATAGGCGGAGACCTCTCGCGCCCGGCATTGGTTGCGGCCATGCTGCGGGGCGAGACGGAGTGGGAAGCGGTCGCCTCCTTCTGCGAAGCAGTAATGCTCGTGAAGGAGGAGGCGGGCCGCGAGAGAGAGAGGACAGCGTCCTCCCTCCGCCCCAACCGCAGTGGTAGGCGCCCGCGGCTGCGGACGTCAGCAGACGATCTCCGGCCACCGTAGGCGCGGGCATGCGGGCAGCGAGTAAAGGGCAACTCGCAGCCCGACCATGGACCATGCCCGGGTCGACGGCGCGTTGTGTCCCACGCGCGCCTCAAAGAGCGTCAGCATAATGACGGGGCCCCCTCTCAGAGGGCCAAAGCCTGCCGGGGTCGCGGGATTATTTCCTTACCGTGACCCCGGAACATAACAGGCTACTGAAGGACACCGTGGATTTTAGTCAGTACAAGTCTGACAGTCCCTCCCGCCCTGCCCGGGGTGGGAGGACTCATTTGATGATTTTACCACGCTAAAAAAAAAAAAAAATGGTCACCCATCGTCAGACCAACCTCGGCAAGCGCGGCTTAACCTTAAAGATTGACTTGTGCGGCTGTTTTAATTCTGCCACAAGCTCCTCCTTCAGCGGCTTATTACATAAACAGTTACCATTAATAATTACCAATAATTCTCCCTCAGTTTGTCACACAATAATATCACAAAAACACTTACAATCAACTCCTTTCTCAGGTCACATACGGTCCCTTTTCTCTCCTTTGTCCGGCCAAAGGTGAAGAGACTGAAACAATACAGACACTGGCACAATAAACGTGAGGATATCTCCTTTGAGTTCACGGCGAGATTCTAACAAAAACAACGTTTACACAGCCCCTTGGAGTTGGGTTGTAGAAGCTCTTTATATTATGTATAATACTGTATGTTAGTGTCAAATACTTGAGATGTTGTAATGACAGTTTGATATTAATGAATTGACATTCGATGGAACTATGAATGGACAGAAAATGTATAATAGACAGTTTTTGTACATTCGTACTGTAAACTTGTATTTTTGTTAGAATAATAAATAATATTCAAGTAACTTGATTTAGCACATGAGATTGTCGACATGTGGGACGTGGACTCAGAAATCATTGCACAATGGACTAATTGTGAAGGGCCTCGACCAACACCACTACACACTTAAGGCCCACTTGCAGGAACCCGAGTTATCTTTTAAACTCAGAGTAAGTTGCCAACACGAGGTTAAATAAACAATATTGTATGACAAACTGTCAATTTGATCTTGTGTTAGCAACTAGCTCTGAGTTAAAAGATAACCCGGGCTTCTGCAAGCGGGTCTAAGAGGAGCTTATTTTGCGACTCGCTCAAGGACTTGAAGCTGAAAGCAGTTCTCTTGGACGGCGCATAGTGACGAGGTTCCTCTCTCTAGAGCCCTTACCACTGGCAGCTTGGAAACTGTTTCCGATACCGGCCACTATTTTTATATTTTTAAATGTTATTTTTTTTGTTAAATTTAAATGTATGTAAAACATTGAATAAAGACTAGAATAATAATATTTACATAAAATTACACATTTCAAGTTGCAGTAAGAATAAATCGCCAACACCGTACTTAAATTATTCTGTTTCATCTCTGATTTTTCCCCTAAAATAATTATGTTTTAAATAAGATTTATAAATGAACATTCTAAACAAACGACGAAAGCATCCCCTTAACCTTACCACAAGATAAAGCACCTCAGTTTCCCTCTAAAGATTAATAAAATCTTAATCTGGGACAGCATGATAAACGCAATGTTGAGGTTATTCGATTAAATGAATGGTCCCCTAGGTGCTGGTTACCAGAGTAGCAGTCGCAATAAAACAGAATGGAGCCTGAACTCTTCCACTTCAGCTACCTCGTTTTGTTTCACAATAAACGTCCTGCTGTTAATTCAACTGTATACTTGTTTAGAGATTGCGAGCACCGTGATAGTAAGTCAATTTATTTTTCATGGAAGGGAAAATCTTGAGTTTCTTGAAGCTCAAACTGGGACGGGTTCAAAGAGTTTCGTGTGTAAATATAAATCTTATAAGAGCTCGTGTGATTCTGTGAGTCTTGAACTTTCTAGACGGAGATTTCTCAATAATTTTATTGGAACCAATCAAATTATGAAAGTTTATGCGCTTATTGGTATTTGGTTGCTTCTTGAATAACTGACGGTCAATTTTAGAACTTTCTATTGCTTGAAATTAATTTATCTATAACGGTTGGATGTTTGCCTGTAACCAATCAACGATCGAATTTGACATTGAATATTTATTTTGGCCGTTAATGAACATCAGTTCTCTTATTAGTCAAAAAAAGACCCCACACAAAGGGTCTGAATTAATGTTCTGCCAAAAATCTAAATTTGCACTAACTAGGTACTCGTTGTAACCAAATATTCAAGCTTTGCTCCTAAACCCACTAAAAACTTAAACTAGGGAATTAACCGAAGAGCTTCTCAGAAATGCTACTAAAACTTCTTAGGGGCTAGTGCTAAGTATATGACGTGAGACTAGTGATGTGTACATGTGGTATAGCGGTCCCGGGTAGCCGACAATCCTCTTATTTCCCGGCCGTCGTCCGCAGCGACCCGCACTTACACTAGTGCAGTGCAAAGTGGACTCAATGCACTCGAATGCATCGACATTATTAGGGTTGCTGTCGATAAAATGTATTTGGATTTAAATTAGGTATGTTGTTATCGAACTGTATAAAATTGAGATGTTTTTCTCCTTTAACATGGTCGATTTCGTATTTATGGAGTCAAAAAAAAGGAATGCGCGCGCAATATATTTCAGCGCGCTACTTGTGACGCTGTCGTAGTCTCTTGAAACCCTGCCTGAACTAAAATAATAGGAATAGTACCGATTTTAGACATTCCCAAATTCATAAATTTTATAAAATGTTATAATTTACTTCAATTTTTTTTTTTAAACGAAAATGGAGTTACTTAAAAATACGTAAGAGCCTAATAATTTCACCGTCATAAACAGAGATTACCTAAGGCAAAAAGCCAGTAAACAAAGATCAGTTAAACGGTAAAAACAAAAAGAAAAAACAATAGCACAGTCACAAACATGTCCTTACATCCTTTCCAAATATTTTTGTGTCAACAGAAATGAATTGCCGAAAACAAGCTATTGGTTCGGCTAAACGGCGTTCAGTATCCGTAAACAGGATATGTGGGACAGCCCTAGCTGTTACTGCGACTACTCTTTCCCGTGACCACGTGAAATCGAGCGAGACGCATTAGTATCGATAAAACCGTACAATGATGTACGTACCTACATCGATTCTATTTAATCGAGAAAGAAGCACTGCGAATGACCTATTTGATTCTTACGTAAGTATTTATTTGTAGAAAATAAAAGTTGCTTGCTGCTTATGACATACCTATATTCAGTGAAAAACATTAAATCAGTTTTCTGTTCTATCTTCATAAAAATTGTATGTGCAGCAATACAATTTATAATAATATATACACATGTAAACGTAAACAATTGTCTTCATAATGTTATAAGTCTTTGACTGTCAGACTCGTACTGACCAAAATCCACGGTGTCCTTCAATAGCCCTTTACGTTTCGTGATCACAGTAAGGAGATAAGCCCTGCGATCTGGTTGTGTCTACCCTAAGTTAGAATATTATTTGTTAATAACAACAATAAGAACATAGAACTCTTCAATAAGCAGGGAGATAGCAAAATCAACTATTTCAGTCAAAACAAAAGCATTCTCATTTAACACGAACAAAACAAACAAAAGCACTAACGTTTTAAGTTAATAAAATAAATAAACACCGATTGAATGTTATTTTTGCAGTAACAAGTTGATTTTACAATTAATTAATGCGATGCGATGTGTGTATTTGACGCTTCAATGCATCTCGTCTGTTGCATTGCTAAAAATTTGATTAAAGCAATAGTGCAATTAGCAAAAGAGAGGAATGCAGGATAAAAGGGCAAAACTTGTCCCGTTGACTACTAACTATAAATCCGGGGCCGCGGGACTTATTCCATCACCGTGACCCCGGAACATAAAGGGCTATTGAAGGACACCGTGGATTTAAGTCAGTACGAGTCTGACAGTCCCTCCCGCCCCGCCCGGGGTGGGAGGACTCATCTGATGATTTTACCAAGTTAAAAAAAAAAAATATATCTTACTATAAATAATTAAACTTTTGTTGAACACACACATATTTTACGTTATAATCATCGCTGGAAACGTTATAAACCCATGGAATTAGTATTAATTGGTAAAATAGCTGTGTACGAGTATCAAGTGCGGTATTCAATTATATTTATCTATTTATCATTCCACCCAAGACTCTTTACGGAATCCCTGCATGGGTCCTTCCATGAGGGCCTCCTCATAGAAAGTACCCATGCAGGAATTCCGAGGGTTAGGCAACCCTGCTAGAGTCTCGGATCAGTCATTAAAGGATATCGAGAACCAGTAACTAAAGAAACCGGGCGAGGAAATAGGGTAATCTTTAGTCAGCCAAAAGTCGGACAGTACTAGATTCTATTTATAACGTCCTTAATATCACCCGATTTGACCAAGACCATTCCTTATAAAATAGCATTACTATAAAAAACTTTCACTACACGTCTAAGCCCCTAATAGGAGTCACCTAGTTTGCTTGAGGGAATTAACCTAGTATAGAACATTTCAACTAAGATTAAAATTAAGCCGGGTTTAGAACGCTCTTCTCACCCGTTTTTCTTTTAAGCTTTAAAGATTAGGCCCCGTTCCCACCGACTCTGATTAAGATTTATGTTAGGGACATATCTGACACCTACATCTACTTATTCTGTCGCTTTTTCATTTTTTGTCCAGGGTTAAAGTACTTGATGCCCTCGAAAATGTAAGTAGAATGTGTGAAAACACACATTTTATTTTACGTAGACAGGAATTTCTCCCTCGAGTTTGTTTAGCCATTTTTCTTTTCAGCAAAACAGAAGAGGGCAACTACATTTAAATTACTTTTTCAAATGTCATGTTTTATTTATTTACAAACTATTTGTTTCCAGCGGCTTCGTTCATTATAGCTCGAAAATTATTTATCCAACGAGAACAAAATCAGGATAAAAATTATCTGTGTAATGAATTTCATTCAAATCTGTTCAGTGGTTTTTGCGGGAAAGAGTAACAAACATCCAAAAAAACTTTCACGTTCATAATATTAGCAGGATAGGATAGGAGGATGTGTAGATTTAATGTGTGTAAATAAATAATTTCGTTTGCTTTAATTTTGTTTTAGCATGATTAATTTCAATGAAGGTTCGAAACGTCTCTACTCCTAGGCGTTTAAAAACAAAATTAAAAACTGTTTTTTTTTATTGTTTGCCATTTCCAGAAGCCAAATTCACACATCAATTTCTCTAAAAACCAAAGTTTGCAGTAAAATTCTCACTGCAATTGCAATTCCGTTGAAAAATACACCTACTGCCAGAAAAACCGGTACACTTCCTCATTCTGCCAGGAACACACTCTCGAATGCTCTCAAAACAATAGTGATTACTTTCTGAAACAGCCACTACATTGCTAATCAAACACATGCGGTACTTAAGTGCCACTCCGATACAATGATCCGCACTTACTGTGACCCACCTTCGGTACGATTGAACCAGTGTTGCGGTCCCGTAATTGGGTATTAGGTCTTTTTTTCTGCACCTGAGTATAGAAGGAAAGAAGTCAAAAATAAATGAAAACAAAAACTTGACAAAAAAGTAGTTGCAGGCATGAACCTAAAAAAAAAGGCGGACGGAACTTCACTAAGAAACGATTGAAGCACCACACTGGCGGCGGTGTATATATGTGTGAGTTTGTATAGGATTGCCAGATGAAGGAAAAAATTACCCATTTTTAAACAATATTTAATTAAGATCTACCTTGAACTTAAGTTTAATTACAATTTATTTGTGACAGATACCTATTTTTGAAATAAAGGTAAAATAATTTAAGCACATTGGATATAAAATATTTACAACTCGTTTAATATTAATAAAGTTTTACAATCCCTTTTGGTGATTCAAATTTTTGTGGACTTGTCTTTTGCTATTGACACATCTAGAAATCCCTTCTAATTTACATATATGATTAGTTTTCACCATTTTAAGTATTTTTCGCCTATAAATATTTAATTAAAGCTATTTTATGTTCCATTCCTACACGTCTACATTCCTATTCCATGTCTACACTCCCTTATTATTTTTATACAATCATTTTTCCATGCATCATTTGCCGTGGGGAAATTTGTAAAAATACAGAAGAATACAATAACGATAAATAGTAACAAAATATAAATCTCCCAATTTTAAAATAATTTGAACCTTGAAATAGTTGCAACACTGATTGATTTCGAGACGTTTATAAAATTTATTGACGTAAAATAAGCTTCAAAATGACATGTTTAACTATGAAAAGTGATCCCCTGGCTTTTTAATTGAACTACTATGGTTTAGACAACTTTTTGCAAC
The DNA here is from genome assembly GCA_036375495.1 of Agrotis segetum. NCBI lineage: Eukaryota > Metazoa > Arthropoda > Insecta > Lepidoptera > Noctuidae > Agrotis > Agrotis segetum. The sequence continues at coordinate 8,334,993 of JAQSVV010000068.1, forward strand.
ACATGACGGCATACTTTGATTTTTATTGGACAAAGTAATACCGTATAAAACCGCGAGTGTCGTTCGAAGCGTAATGGCCGACGGCTGACTTACTACGGTGTGAATGTGTGCGTTCTGGCTTGTCCATATTAGCGCACTGACTTACTATGGGTGCTTCAATTCTTTCTTAGTGAAGTTCCCTCCGCTTTTTTTTTAGGTCCATGGTTGCAGGTTAATCAAATAGTGAGTAGACATTGTATGACACAAAGTTTTCATGTAGTACCAAAATAATTATGACGAAAACAAGGAAAGAATATTTGTTCACAAGCTTGACTAACATCTTGTCTATAATTCGTATATTTCCATTATTACCTCAACCGTTATGCAAAGTAATGACTGTAGCAGAAAAAAATTACGTAGGGTACAGATGAATATACAGCGTGTAATGTTAATAGCGCAAAACCTCTCGTGGGGTAACTCAGCCCATCTTACTGAACAATGTTTGATCAAAAACTTTTGGAAAAAAAAAAAAAAAAGTATTTTTCATACAAAATGAGAAATTGATCGAGCCCATCAGTATGAAAAATCTTTTTTTTTATTTTTTTTTCCAAAAGATTTTGATCAAACATTGATCAGTAACATGGGCTGAGTTACCCCACGCGAGGTTTTGCGCTATTAACGTAACACGTTGTATAGATTAATTTAATTTTATTATATTTAAACGATAACGATTACGAAACGATATCAAATAAAATCGATAGGTACGAAAAAATTGGATTGATGAAAGGTCCACTTTGATGCTTACATTTTATAATTTTTTATCAAACATAACAAAACAAAATTATTATCAAAAAAGGTTCTGCACATATTATTCCAATAAGTTGAAAAGGAAAACGGTCTCATTACTGATTCACCCACGCCAAATGTAGTCGGTTCGTGTCAACATTTCTTTTGGATACGAAATTTTATAAAATAAAAGATTAAGACCCTAAAGAGGCGATGCCGCTGACGGGGTTGCCCAGGCGGAAAATTTATCGATTTATATTTTCCGGTCTTTTATTTAAAAGAGCTTTATGAAATAGGTTCTGAGATTAAGTATTTTCTGAGCTTTTGTTATTTTGATCAAACAATATTATAGGAGCAAAATATTCCGCGAGAAATTTGACGTGATTCTTTGTAACGAAATAAAAAGGAGAAGAGAATAGAGAGATTTTGTTATTAAGTTTTATATTTATTTTATGAGATAATAATACGTGGCAGCATGTGTTATTATTTCTGGGACAAATTTTATAAATGGTGTTGCAAACCACACCCAACATTGTCATAGTCAACGAACCGAAAATGTGAGGAGACGGGATGTAACCAAAAAATCCATTGTTTAGTTTGGAAAAACATCGTGATCGTTTAGACAGACCAGAATTTGATCAATGTTCTTTCGGACAAATACAAGTCATAATTCATTCAATGTTAATAAAATTATTACAATTACTTTTTTAATAACATAAACGGTGGCGCGCGTCCTCTATAAATTCAACCATTAATCTTCCACAAACACCAAACTATCCATAAACACAAGACCACCGTTCACACAGTGGTCCAGTATTCAATCGGCCACCACACACTGGCCGTCCATCTCACAACCACACGAGTGGTCATTGAATGTCCATTGTCTGTCACTGCTAATAAGCCTGACAATGTTCTGAATTCTCGACCAGATGTCTATCTTGGCCGTTGGGTATATTGAGATTGTTTGTAATAATATTGGAGACTAATTGCATGGTAGTACACTAATTTCAACCCTACCAGTTGAAATTAGTGTCAGGAATACACTAATTTCAATATTAAATATACACAAATCAATGTTATTATTAAAAATGGAGGTGATTACAGATATCTACAAATAGAAAACAGAAAAACGTCTTACACATCCTACTTACATGTGTAAGTTTGATGATATGATTTATATGGACCGTAAAGACCATCGTAGCCACAGAAATGATCGTAGCCTGTATATAGACGGGTTACAAATCATTTCTAACATAATATAGGTTGTTTCGGATAACCCGAAAACGACTTTAATCAGTTTTTATTTTTTGTATTTTAGATCAACCTACACAATGCATTAAATTCAAAATTATTTAATTATTGTTATACACTGTTAAACGCCGCCTATCTGTGACTTCACGAAGCTATTAGCTCTTTTTAACGTCAACATCTGTCTTTAGTTTACGTTTTCAAAAATGTTTATTCATATATAGTACCTAAATCAATACAACCAGAACCTGCCCTCATAATCCACAAAAATGTTTCATAAAAAAGTACTCCGGCTAACAACCGCAGAGAGATCTCAATTAACTTTAACGAAGCTCCTCTTAAAGACCCACTCAGCGATTAATCTATTGTACGCTAAGGAACTCATTTCAGTAATAATTTTAATTATTATCACCATTCAAATTTAATTCAAAGAAGAATTAATACGAAATTCCTTTTTGAAATACTCGACCATTCGGAGTCCAATTTGTCATCCTTATTTGACCGAGATCAACAAAACGAAAAGTATTCAAAGGTAAAAATTCAGAAGAGAGATACCGGAATGAAAACTGGCGACGACTTTCAATCTAAATTAAATGGCCCCTGTATACTTACTTTGCCTTTCTATTAAGAGACGGGGCAATAGATTTTTCTAATTTCTTTATGAGAAAAGTTGTTGTTTATTTTTTAGGCGCCTCGTTTTCAGCAGGTTCATAAAGGAAGGGAATTAAAGTAATTACCTAACATTACAGAGACTAATTACTCGTAGCATTACAAGTTTAATTATATTAATACATGTTTAATCTCATTGCTACTGAAAATTGCAGCATTCTCTGCGTATGGAGGTGTAGTCAATTCGAGCAGAACGGACAGCGGAATTGCAGCGGCTGAAAATTGACGACTGAAACCATTAATCAAGGTCGATTGATTCACATCGATCCTCTGTGATCAACAATCGATCTTTTAGGTAACTGTAACAGCCGATGATCGACATCAACTAATCTATTCTAACATCGATCGAAAATCGATCGATTCGGTAGTGAGTACCCACTAATGTAAATTACATCATAGTGGATTAGATAACCGTAAGAAGTGAGGTCCTTGAACGGAGACCAAGCACCGGCAAGCGCAGCTTAGGACGTCCACCCACGAGGTGGGCAGACGATCTTTGAAGACCACAGGATCATGCTGGATGTAGGCCGCTTCCAACCGGTCCTATTAGAAGTCTATAGGGGAGGCCTATGTTCAGTGGACGTCTTACCGCTGATATAGGTAATGATGATGGGTAGAAAACCTCGTTTCTGACTACTGACTATATTGACTATATTTATTGAATATACAGAATACTGACTATGTTTAAAAAAATAAAACAAAAAACATCAATAAAACAACAATAAACTATTTTTTTATAGAATGTTTGCTCAAAATTGTGTAAGTTGTGGTTACCTTTATTTGAGTGCTCATTTCATTACGGATATTGTTATTTTAATCAAGCAAGTGTATTTGTAACGTTTCCCTCGTTGGTATTCCTTAAATAAATAATAGACCTTTGTACTTACTGCATAAAGTTTTAATCAAAATAATTTTACGTCCCAACCCTACCATTGCGCGGGCATGCGGGCAGCGAGTAAAGGGCAACTCGCTGCCCGACCAAGGACCATGCCCGGGTCGACGGCGCGTTGTGTCCCACGCGCGCCTCAAAGAGCGTCAGCATAATGACGGGGCCCCCCTCTCAGAGGGCCAAAGCCTGCCGGGGTCGCGGGATTATTCCCTTACCGTAACCCCGGAACGTAACAGGCTATGAAGGACACCGTGGATTTTAGTCAGTAGAAGTCTGACAGTCCCTCCCGCCCTGCCCGGGGTTGGAGGACTCATTTGATGATTTTAACAGGCTAAAAAAAAAAAAAAAAAAACCCTACCATTGGCCGAATCCCTGAATGTTTACCCTGATGGGAAAGATCTCTCATTACATTGCCCAGTCCTTACCTGCACCGGGATTCCAAAAAAACTCATTAAAACTTTTTTTCTTAGAGATACAACGAAGCCGCCTTCAAATATAAATATTCTTGAGCCGTTTTTAAATTAATTTTTTTTTTTTTTTTGACTGTTTGTTTTTGCAGGTTGTGTAAATTATGAAGTTGTTTCATGAAAAAGTGGATACAGTTTACAGGATGGTATCGATTTACAATGATTGATTAAGACCTATATTTTATACATTCTGTTTTTTGTTACCGTTGATGGCTAATTGCTATTGCGGTGTTGCTACTTCCGTATCGACAGCAGTTTTGAATTGAATACTGAAATCTGTAGTGCTAAAGTCACAGCTTCTATTTAGTTGATATCAATTTTTTGCACCTGTCTTATAGTTGTAAATCTACTAGTAGCAGTTCGAGCACTGCGTCAACTCTGCGTCCAGTCCTAAAGAACTGGCCACTTCCGGTCACATTAGGCAATGATGTTATAAATATAAAATATAACTTACGGGATGTCTTCCGTGATTATATATATGTCAGCGTAAAATTGTAACAACCGTATGTTTATAATCTAACTCGTCAGTTTATAAATTAACGGTAGGTTAGGTTCTAAGGTTAGTTTATAAATATCCTAGTTTTATAAACTGGCGGATCTTGATACTCGTATCTTCCGGTGACATATAAATATGTCTTTTAGTTTCCGCCATGATCGCAGGAAGAATTAAACGAAGGTAGATACAAAACAACAACCTACCTGAGGTAATCGATATTAATATAATCTCAAATTGACGGTTAACCAGCAAAAATTTTTGCGAAAGAGGATCATTCAGTTTTTCCAACATCCTTCATTTAATTCACGAACGGAAACAGTCCAACGGTAACCGATCGAATCACCTTTGCGAAACATATTCTAGATTACAAAACCCTACTAGTTAACTGTTCAGTAAACTGTATCAAAGGGCACGGTTAAGTCGTCCGGTAGAAAATGTATTATTTAATTAACGTTTTATTATTTACTGCAATTTGTCGAGTGGAATCTGGACTTTTTGATAGGTATACTGGAAAGAAAATTGAAGTGGCTCAGGCGAAGGATCTTCGATTGAAGAACGCTACAGAGTAAGATGTTTTTTTTTTCATAAATGTTGGTTCTTTTGGTTATGATACCATAGAATCAAACCTTACTTACTAGCCAATAGCCATACACGTACGGATTTACCCGGCACATCTGCTAATGTATGGCAAGAACAGGCACAGATTTATTCGCTTGGGATTCTTCTTCCCTATTTTTGTCATACTCGTACATAACAGTTTTATCCGTTAGGCAAGACAGACAAATCTGTCGGTTAAATCCGTATCTACTTGTATGGCTAACTAATATAGGATTGCTAGCCTGCGACTGCTAACACCAATAACACAAAAGTATTTGTGTCTGGATTATTATTCGCAATCTTAATTATTATCAGGAAATCTGTCATTTGCTACCGTTCATCAGTGCTCTAAAAACCGGTGCTCAAACGGAAATATCTCTCTTATTGAATTAATTTAGAACTGTCTTTAAACTGTCATCGTAGAGGTAAATGTTTCACAAAAACACCTTTTTCTTTCTAGACGATGTACAATAGATATAAAACCGTGCACACCTCACGAAGGCAGTCGAATTGATGGCACGTGTAATAACTTCAAGTATCCAACGAGGGGATCAGCCAAGGGACCTTATCTCAGACTTCTGAAGCCAGACTATGCACATGGTAAGTGTATATTTTGCTGAGACTTAGGCTGCTTGTACACGGCGCATGTAACCCGCGCTAGTAAAGATGCGGGTTACCCGCGTGAAAAACATACGCAAGCTACTTGATCAAGTTACCCGCGGGGTGCTTGTACACGGCGCATGTTACTCGCGCAAGTAAAGGTGCGGGGTTTGAGGTTTACCCGCGCGAGTAACATGCGCAAGCTACTTGATCAACCCGTGGGGTGCGTGTACACGGCGCATGTAGCTTGAGCATGCTGAGGCACTTGCGCCGGTTACATGCGCCGTGTATAAGCACCCTTAGTTTATTTACTAAAACATGTATCTCGTTGTTATGGGAAACAGTTAAATAGTTCGTAAAGCGAGGATTTTGTGCTGAATGTAGTTTTTTAAAGCTGCGCAGTGTGTCACGGTTTCAATCCCCGCACGGCGCATCGTACAGATATATGTATGATCTGCAAGTAGCTGTTCCGGGTCTAGGTGTTTGTATATGTGAGTTTCTATGTTTGTCAACGCACCCACGATACAGGAAGAAATTCCTAAACGTTTTTTAAACTTTTTTCATAATTATTTCTAACTAGAGCCTATCTGTTAACGAACTGAATACCGTTTTTGAGAATAGAAAAGAAATGGCACACAATCGTCGTCATTGGAAGGCCTTTTCCCAGCAGTGGGATAATACAGGCTAGTAGTAAATTATTATAAATCCATTGCTCGTAGCTTCCATATATCCGGTCTATATATCGTTGGATTCACGTCAAAATCACTGGAAACAGATGAATCAGGAACAAACAAAACCGAGTTCGAAAGAAAATTGAGAAAGCCAATATCCAGCAGGTAAATGCGAAAGTTTGTGAGGATGTAGTATATATGTGTATGTTTGTTACTCTTTCACGCAAAAACCACTGAACGGATTTGGCTAAAATTTGGTAAACAGATAGTTTATAACCTGGATTAACACATAGGATAGATTTTTATCCCGATTTTATATTCCCGTGGGATATAAAATCTTCTAGTCGATCTTCTAGTTGTAGCGGGTGAAGCCGCTAGTATACGTATAAAAGGAAGATCTCGGACGAAGATCTAAGGCAATAAAAATTAATGTTGTCATACTGCCATATTTTTATTCTAAAAAATAAATACCTCGTGTATTCACAAGCCATATAAAGGCGGATGTATATTTCCTGACAGCAAATATGACCGACTTTTACGGCACTCCAGTGTACTTCCTGTACAGAAATAAAGAAATAACTGCAAGCGATTTTAAGAAGTTGAGAATAGGAAACTTATCATGTCTTTTTGTGAATATGACATCCGTTGCTTCTGAGAAAATGCCCTTAGTATTAGTATAATTGACGGGGACTCTAGAGAGCCAAAGCATGTCAAAGTCGCGGGACTTATCTCATTACAGTGACCCCGGAACATAAAGGGATATTGAAGGACACCGTGGATTTTAGTCAGCACAAGTCTGACAGCCCGCCCTGCCTGGGGTGGGATGACTCATTTGACGATATTACCTACCACAATCGACTGGGATAACAATAGACTTTTCGAATCGCCTATTATTTTTGAGACTTATACAAATCATAGTATCTAATTAATAGTTCTCCCTAAAATTTTGAAAATTACAGGCGTCATTGATGCCCATATGAACATTGCGTCACATTACAAATTAGCGAGCGTGTATATAAACGATGATTATGTAACAACATGATCTATATAACTTACCAAACACACTCGCTAAACAATATACAGGATATTAAACAAGCTCAATTTCCACAACCCTGAACAAACAACCAGTATGAAGAGCTCGGGGTTTAAAAAGGCCACTTAAAGCATTTCTTCTAACAGTGATTCTTAACGTGAATTCTCAGAAAAATCATTAGCGTTTCTTCAATAAGTATTCGCAAAATGGTTGCACATAATTATACTGAAGCCATTTCATATCTGAACATTGACTGATAAAAATGGACAGAACATTGGCTGCTTCCTAATAGGGTAGTTTCCAGGGTCAAAATAATTGCATTCTATATAGTCCGTATTTTAGATTATAAAAAAATATTGGACACGTATTTTTTCTTTTTTCGATTAAACAAAAATTACAAAGATAATAGCCTATTTAACCACTTCCCTGTCCGATGAATCACATGTGATTCACGACTATTGTTTAGGTATTGTGTCTGCTGCGCGGACAGTGAAAGTGTTAAGTTACCTGTGACGCGAAAAATGCCACGCATCATGACGTCACACGTAACTTTAATAGGCTATATCTTTGTCATTTTTGGTCTAATTTACAAATAAAAAATACATGTCCCTTATTTTTGAATAATCTAAAAGACGGACTAATTACATTTTTTAAGGGGAACTAGCCTATTGTCATGATCTGTAGGAAGATATAAAACAATACAATTTTGCTTGTATTTAGAACCATCTATCTCTTTCTTTTACATTACCCAAGACAATGTAAGGTCGTACAGGAAAGAGATAGCTGGATCTACAATCGTTTTTCCCTCTTTCTAGAAAATAAGGCGCAGGTCAGGGTTCCTAGGTATTTCCACAAAACGTGGACCATTTTACAGTAACCTCTAAACCAAAACTTTCAAACAACGGAACAGTGTGATACGGATTGTCAATTTACTGACCATATTGCATTCTTTGCTACGATTTATAAAATACTAGCTGTTGCCAGCTGCTTCACCCGCTACAATTCAATAGTTATCCCACGGGAACATAAAATCGGGGTAAAAACTATCCTTTGTGTTAATCCAGGTTATAAACTATCTGTATACCAAGTTTTAGCCAAATCCGTTCAGTGGTTTTTGCGTGAAAGAATAACAAACATACCTACATACACATACATACATCCTCACAAACTTTCGCATTTATAATGTTAGTAGGATAGGATTATAATTATTCGGCTAAATTGCCTTTTTAGACCCGCTGCTGTGCGCAACTCCGAATCCAAGACACCTAACAATACAGTTTGCCCCACAGATCGAGATATCCGTATGAACAGACACGGTGAGCCTCTGCCCTCAGCCCGGAAGGTCAGGACGGAACTGCACTCCACAGGCCGCGTCGAAGATAAGGTCACGTTCAATGTGGCTGCGGTCCACATGCTGGAGTTCATACATAGAGATATCAGTATCATGGATGGACCATGTAAGATGATTTGTGTTTATTTGGCTTTTTTTTTTTAGCGTGGTAAAATCATCAAATGAGTCCTCCAACCCCGGGCAGGGCGGGAGGGACTGTCAGACTTCTACTGACTAAAATCCACGGTGTCCTTCATAGCCTGTTACGTTCCGGGGTTACGGTAAGGGAATAATCCCGCGACCCCGGCAGGTTTTGGCCCTCTGAGAGGGGGGCCCCGTCATTATGCTGACGCTCTTTGAGGCGCGCGTGGGACACAACGTGCCGTCGACCCGGGCATGGTCCTTGGTCGGGCAGCGAGTTGCCCTTTACTCGCTGCCCGCATGCCCGCGCCTACGGTGGCCGGAGATCATCAAGCGACGTCCGTCGCCGTGGGCGCCTACCACTGCGGCTGGGGCGGAGGGAGGACGCTGTCCTCTCTCGCTAGCGGCCCGCCTCCTCCTTAACGAGCATTACTGCCTCGCAGAAGGAGCTGACCGCTTCCCACTCCGTCGTGTTTATTTGGCTTGGTATTAAAGTTAGGTGGAATTCTATGTACAGCGATTTGATTCATTAGGACTATTTGATAGCTGGCCGCTGAGATCCTCTAAAGTTTTGATTAAAAAAAGAAAGAAAACCTTTTTTGGCACACACTAAAAGTAAACAATATAAATGAAAAAAAAAAAACAGACAAATGTACAATATGTACAACAATAGTTTGAGTTCAGGTAAAATAATAGTGTTTAGCAAAAAATATTAAGTAGATATCTACAGTTCTGCCATTATTATATTATCAATTAGTCAATCATTGTGTACTTTCAATTCCTAAATTGATTAACATTTTAGTATTCAAAGGAACTGAAAAATAACAAAAGACGTAAAAAGCTGAACATCGCTTCCTGACAAGTAATAAAGTAAACTAGTAGGTTCCTGTCAGCAGTTTACTTCATAAAGCATTCATTCATTAATTCTCATTATACTCGCATTATAAAGAAATAATAGCTCATAAACCACTAATTAACATTTTTTCTTAGCACTTAAACATGATAAAAAAGGTACCTTTTTTACCCCTATGTCTTATGATAAGCAATGATTATATTCGACGATGAAGCACGCTAGACTAGATTAGTGATCTATTCACTCTTGAATCCTGGTTGTAGCTATCAGGAAACAGACTCGCCGGCAATCATCATCATCATCATCAACAGCCTATAATATTCCCACTGCTGGGACACAGGCCTCCTCTCTGTGAGAGGGAGTGGGCCATAATCCACCATGCGGGCCCAGTGCGGGTTGGTGGATGTCACAATGTCTTCCAATTTTTGGTTCTAGGACATGCCGGTTTCCTCACGATGTTTTCCTTCACCGTTTTGAGAGCAGTGGTGATGAAATAAATAACACAAAGTCATGCGCCTGCCAGGGTTCGAACCCAGAGCCAGGGTCATCACGGCTCTCGCTGGCAATACCACTCCTTAACTTCTTCCCTGTTCTAGCATATTTCATCTTAACTCCAATATCAATCACCAAGTTGCTCTATTCCAGTCGACTACCTCAAACGCAGGCAATATTGCTGTTCGAAGATAGGCGATAAAGACCCGAAGTGTATCCCCACATACGTGTGCCGAAAGACGACCCGTATCTCAAAGTGACTGATATACGCTGTCTTAACTTCACTCGGGCGGAAACTTTCCAAGACTCAGGTTGTACTCCCGAAACAATACTTCCCGAACAGGTTAGTACTTATTCAAAGTCTTGTACACTCCACGACACTGCAAGCTAAAAGCCACCAGTATAACCTGACTTGTTATTTACAGGAAGGGTTATAACAATGAACGGTCAGATTACAGTGGGGTAAAGCTTAGCTCGATGTGTCCTCGTACGAACAACTCTCAAAGTTATGTATAAGTTTTGTGAATTCTGTGATACGTGTGAAAATGATCTCACTGAAGTCGTGTTTAATTCGAACGTTTCAATGTTAAGTGACTTAAATTGTGACTTTATCCTTCTTGGGGAATGAAGGCGGAATACTAATAATTATTATGTTGTAGCGTGGGAGGAATTTTAAGACGATTTCCCTACCTCAATTGTTTATTCAATCGTATTGTGGAATTGCTTTAGACGCAAATCAGCAAATGCACGCAGAAATAAAGAATAAACTATCTGACATTTTCAAAGGTTGATTGAAAAATTGCTATGTGAACTGAAAGGTCACTTACGTTACGTATGACTTAAATATTTTAAAGATGGTGGAGATCAATTATTTGTGTAATTATTTGTATTAATCATACTTAATTGTTATGGGGAGAAGTGATGGCACGGCCTTTTTTTGTTTCATTAAACATGTCGAAAGTATTAAAAAAACTTTTTTTATATTTGCGTTACACCTTGTTTTTTCATTAGTTTCTTTACTATTCTCCAGTAAAAAGCAAAATTATTAGTATCCGTAAATACATGTCGTTGACATTTATGCGTATATTCACAGACACTAATGTTGTTTAACTAAGAAGTGAAAATAAAGATATTGAATGAAAACTTCCGAAGAGTTAAAAAAAACATCGGTTATTTTTAGTCCTTAGGTACAGAAAATAAAGACATTACGAAACTAAAATTCTACTGTTTTCGCGTCAATAACAAAATCGAGAAACGATTCCTTAAGTGGAGCGACTAAGAGATTTTAAGCTGTGTTGAAAATATTTAAATTGCCACCAATAAAACTTAATGGTATTGGTGGAACATTTGAGAAGCTATTTAGTGGCCAAAATACTATAAATGTTTAAAAGATTAAAGCCACAGGCTTTTTAAGATCAAAGAGCATAAAAATAACAAAATGTTTTGTTCTCCATTGTGTCGTAATCTCAGATAGTTGGGGTCTTCTTCCCTATAGCAAGCAGCTGTCTACTCAATATCAACCCCTTTTTTTAAAGTATTACCAAAAATAAATAACAATAATAGTAAGAAGCTATTATTGTTATTTATTTTTGGTAATACTTCAATCTTGCATTTCGCGTAAAGCTGATACTTTAATATTTTGAGGATATAAAATCGAAAATATAAAATGGTAAATATACATTTATGTTGTATATTACCTTAATATTCTAAAACTAACTATAAATTATGAGTACATTATGTAAGATAAGTGAACAATGATTTAACTTTTGGTTCAGATCCGGATAATTTGGGGTTTTAAAACCCTACAACACCCTACACCAACAGGCCCAACAGGCTGATATTATAAACCTTGACTAATGGAATGTTTGAAATTAATTTATTTTACATCAATCATTATGATTAAGTTTGTTTTATAAGAAAGAATGAAGGAAAAAACGTTTATTAGTTTTAACAAGTTTTCATAGTAGTGATTACCGGCTTATTACACATAATTATGAACACACTAAAAGACTTTGTTATTGTTTGTTTATTTTAACAGGGTTTAAAAATAAGCCACTCAGACAGCGACAGTACCCCACTCTCCCCTCTTGCGAAGGAAGTGAACGATCATCGAGGGCTGATGTGATGGTAGGTCTACCACCGCCCGCTTCACGCTCAGGGCACCGCGCCACGTCTCATCAACGTGACTTGTGAGGACTCACATAGTGTGAAAGTCTCGAGAAGAGCTTACTATAGAAATGATCCTATGAAGTAAGGTCTTGATTCGAAACGCGAAACCGAGGGGTGTCATTCATGCGCGGAGAGTCTGAACACCGCGATTCAGAAAGACGCGTCATCGGCACAGCGACATCTAGCGACACATTTTAAATATTCAGTTAAGGATCATGAACTTGATCTAACTTGAGTTTAGGCCACTAGGCACTACGTTACCACTGAATGAGTGTGAAATGATTCAATGATGCTAGTATAGCTTGTTTCAAGCATCGTCATTGGTTCAAATCTTAAAGGTACTTCAAAATAGTACTACGTCACTGGTCGGATTTGGTCTAAGCAGTGGTGGCGCCATCTACAATTAGCTTTGACTTGCCTGCCCCATTGGTAGATTTTTTGGCACTTTTAAATTTTAATAAAATCATTGTCAAAAAAGAAGTTGTAGGTTAACCTACTTTGCAATAAATATCTAAAGTGTTATTATCTACAGATTTTTTTTTTATTGAGGATATATTTAGCATATATTATTTATTTTGTATAGAATAGAAAAACTATTCTTTTTGGTTAGTCATAGATACATTTTTGATACCAATAAACCATCAGTATCTCATTACACTTTGGTATTAGAATTTTATTCTAGTTAACTTTACACACACAATCGTATGAGGCTAAAATAGCATCAACATTCCAAGAATTCCACATTTCCACTATCGCTTAACAAATATGACGCACACAAGCGCACGCGGTCATGGCCACAACGAGCCACGATAACACGGGCGGGATCTATAGGAACTAGAAGTTTTTGAATGCTTTAACTAGATGGCGCTACCTTTGCCGTACCGTGTGAAATTTTGATATAATAAAAATATCGTCGACAACTTGTAAGTGTATGTTTTGTACTAAATGGATTAAATTAAATATTACATAAAATAATATTTTTTATAATTATGTGTTACCTATTTAGTTCAAATGAAACAGAACCAATTAGAATAGAACAAAGCATAATTTATGTATTATTTTTAGACCTACTGATATATTTTAATGTTTGTTGACTTAGAAATGAATACACATTATTCACCTATATTATGAATGCAATAGTAGATGATCAATATTTTAATTAATATTTTGTACATATTAACGTCACTAGATGTCACTGTGCTGATGACGCGTCTTTCTGAATCGCGGTGTTCAGACTCTCCGCGCATGAATGACACCCCTCGGTTTTGCGTTTCGAATCAAGACCTTACTTCATAGGATCATTTCTATAGTAAGCTCTTCTCGAGACTTTCACACTATGTGAGTCCTCACAAGTCACGTTGATGAGACGTGGCGCGGTGCCCTGAGCGTGAGGCGGGCGGTGGTAGACCTACCATCAGCCCTCGATGATCGTTCACTCCCTTCGCAAGAGGGGAGAGTGGGGTACTGTCGCTGTCTGAGTGGCTTATTTTAAACCCTATTAAATTATTTACATATTCTATAACACAACCATCTACATAACTCCTTTACCCTCATGGTAAGATGGTTCGAGTTTCTCGAATAAAATACAAACGAAGAAAAAAGAGATTATAGTACTGTACAAACATGGTTTAATTCAGTTTATTTAAACAAATGTTGAAATTTAACCTAATGTCCATAATTTATTAACTGAAGCATGATGTCGCTGTTAAAATTCATGCAACTCCACTAATATTCTCAATGTATTGTGTTTATAATTCCAATAAATTAATATTCTGCTTTGAATGTAATATCTTTAAACGAGCAAATCTTCTATATTTTATATAATCAGGATCTCGGAAACGGCTCCAAGGATTTTCATGAAAGTTACAGATTAGGGGTTTTTCGGCTCAAGGAATCGATTTATCAAGAAGAGCTCGGTTCCCAAGATATAGACATTTTAAAAACCGAGCGAAGGTCGGTCAACCAGATATTGCTTATTAATTAAGTTTAATCATCAAGTAAGATGAAAAAATCATTAAATCTTTATTTCCCTATATCAGACGACTGTCCAATCAACGTAGTTATTTTAAGAGTTTATTTATTGCTTTGGTTGTAACAGAACTGTTCTATAAATAAAGAAAAACACTCTCACAGTCTCACCACATACAGCAAACCAGCTCAAACAAATAAAATAATGTTCTAGATAAACTACCAAACACCGGTGATTGACCTCTCAACGATTTATGGAGTGGATTATCAAGGACTCGCTAAAGTTAGAAAATATGAAGACGGCCTTTTGATACTCGAGAAAAGGAAAAGCCGTTATGTTCCAGCAAATATAACTTCTAATAAACCGTATTTATCAAGCGAAATGTTACAAGATATGAAAAACAATATAATATCGAATATAAAAGACGACATGATGATAAAACTAACAATGTCGATGATCAAAAACAACTATACAGTTACAAATATGACAACCGATTTATTGACCAATTTGTCATCCAACATGTTGGGTAATATGGCCCCTAACATGCCGAATATGATGCCTGAAATAATGCCTGATAATTATAATGACATGATGTATGATTTTATGCCGAAAATAATGACTAATTTTACGAAGAATTTGAAGCAAAACATGACCAAGAGAAAATTGACAAATATGACTGCAGACGTACTGGTCGATACGATTGCTAATATACTGGCTAATTCAATGGTTGGTATGGTATCGGATATGGTGACTCAACTAGCGCCAAATGTATCAGAAAATGTTTGTTTACAAAATAATGACACTGAACCTATTTGCTATCTATTTGGTAAGTTGTTCTAATTGTACATGAAACATAATAGCTAAACTTGGTTTTGTTAGGCTAAGCACGCCCTACGAAAACAATACATTGCGAAAAAAAAATCTTCAATCTGTGAACAACAGAAAGTACATTTCTGTTGTTCACAGATTGAAGATTTTTTTTCATCACGTTCCGCGGACTGCGAAAATAAATCGTTTGTGGTTTCACGAACAAGTTTGTGATTTCATTTCGCAATATAAAAATCGCAAAAATTAAATAAATATCGTAGTGCACGCATTGCCATATCGAGGGAAACTAATTAGAATGTTAAAGTGATCAAATAAGAATTTATTTGTAATCTTAGAAAAATTACATTTTTAAATTCCTTGTTCAGTCTTTTCTAGTCTTTTTAAAGTCTTTTCTCTGGCACAGGATTACCAGAAGTGGGAAACTATGATCTCAGAACCACGATTTTGACAATTTTCTTCATGAGGGAACACAACCGGTTGGCTAGAGCCCTCCACGAGATCAACCCTTGCTGGAAAGATGATCGTCTTTTCAAAGTAGCTCGGCAGATCAACATCGCAACAGCTTCCAATATCTTCATGTATGAGCTGCTTCCTGCTTTGTTGGGTGAGTTTCAGATAGTTTAAGATTATGTAGAGTACTGCTGCAGCGTCCTCACCTTCAACGAAGTCCTCCCGGGCACGGTTGTTTGGGTCGTACTTCAGGGATTCAGCAAGAAGCGAGAGGAATAGGGAGCAATTGGTACGCGTGAGGGAAAGGGCATCCTCTACTCAAATTGCGGGTCATATTCCAGCCGCTTCCGGACGGGGACTAATGGGTAGATCGCCGTCCGACCAAGACGAGAACCGAATCTTGGCGCGTCGTGTTCCACGCGCAAGGGAACTCATGGGGACGGGACCATAGGGCCATAGCCTAACATGACGCGTGTAAAACCGCGGGCAGAAGCTAGTTATTCAATAAAAGCGAAAAATATAAACCAAAGCGAGACGAATTACGTCTTTGGTATAGTTGGTAGTACAGTAAACTTCAGAGAAAACTAACCTCCTTTGTGAGTGATGTCACTACCAGTTTTCTGTGAAGCTGATTGTATAGATTCCACAAAACAAAGGTGATCGACTCAAGTTAAAGCCATGCTACTCGTTACTTGATGCAAAACATAAACGTGTACATTGAACTAAACTTTGATAAAGACTTCTTAACTTAATGAAAACTGTCTCGACATAAACTTTTAATGAATTGAATCTCGACTTCAGCGTTTGTTATTAATTACATCTTGTCATCAAAACTGTTTCTTTGCTACAGAAAATAAGTGCAATTCAAGATACACGAACTGTACTTGATGATAATATTATAATTGTGATAATCAAAATCATGTTGAGCTTAGGTCGAAGTGAAGCTTTTTTTTTTTTTTTAACGTGATAAAAGCATCAAATGAGTCCTCCCACCCAGGGCAGACAAGGGACTATCAGACGTATACTGTCTAAAATCTACGGTGTCCTTCAATAGACCTTTACGTTGCGGGGTCACGGTATTCGTTAGTCCCGCGACAATCGAAGTGAGACTTATGGCAAAATCAGCGTTTTAGATAGAAAGCAGCAACCGCGCTTTTATGCATAGTAGGTATGTTCCTTATGGTGCTTGCACACGGCGCATCACGCATGTAACCCGCGCAAGTACCTCAACATGCTCATGCTACATGCGCCGTGTAAACGCACCCCACGGGTAGCTTGATCGAGTAGCTTGCGCATGTTACTCGCGCGGGTAAACCGCAAACCCGCACCTTTACTTGCGCGAGTTACATGCACCGTGCACAAGCACCCTTAATTAATAAAAACTATTGTTTCGATCGTAGGTTATAGAAACATGGTAAACTATGGACTTCTATCAGAAAATGTGGAGCATGTGAGTACGTATGACGCTGAAGCAGTGCCCCTCGTGTATGCGGAGTACGATATCGCTGTCAGATATTTCCATACTTTCTTGGATGGAAGATTAAAGTAAGTAGATTTAAGTTTATAATTAGAACTTTGTTTTTAAAGGAATTAAGTGTACAGAAAAATACGCTTTAATTAATAAAGGAGGCAAATGTTGTAAGATTCATTTTTCCTCATGCCATTTCCTCGGTAAAGATTTGGAAGAGCGAACGGGGTTACACGAATACACGTGGTATCGCTGATATACGGTGAAGCCATATACATGAGTATTAATTTATTTGTTTTAGGGCTGATTTTTCAACAGTCAGATAACTTTTATCTGAGGAATAAAAATGGCGGTTTGACAGCTTATCTACGGAAAATATGTCATACCGTCATTTTTATTCCTCAGATAACGGTTTTCTGACCATTGAAAAACCAGCCCTTAATCGCTCATTTATGTCGCAGATCGCGTCGCGATCAACCAAAGAAAGCATTTGTTTTTTATCGTGGTTAAATCATCAAACGAGTCCTCCCTCCCACGAGGGACTGTCATACTTGCACTGGCACGGTGTCCTTCAATAACCCTGTACGTGCCGGGTATTCATTAATCCCACGACCCCGGTGTTTTAATAAATGTTTTAATTCCAGAACATACACAGAAGGCTATCACTACAAAGATGAGTATTCATACAGCGATACACTCTTTAGATCTGGCCTTTTAGAGAAAGGTAATATTCTAGAAGAACTCACTCGAGGAACATTCCATCAGTACGCTGCTAAGATTGACGATATTCAGGATCCGGACGTAAGTTTTTATGTTGCACCCCTTTAGAAGTTTCGAACTTTGTTATCATCATTCACAGCCCAACTTTGCCTACCCTTGTATAGGTATATCTCTCAATGATTATTTTAGTAGGCACGCACCTGCGTTACTTTTACGCTACCATGGTTTGATATCTACTATCACCATTAAAACATCCCTTTACATTTTCAATGTAGTCAGGAAATGGCATCTCAGGCCTTCTGTCAATTGTATTCATCATATCAGCCGCAGGATATAAGCCTCACTATTAGACTTCCAATTGGCCCGGATGGAAGCGGCTTGCATCAAGCGTGATCCTGTGGTCTTCATAAGATCGTCTGTCCACATTGTAGGTGGACGTCCTACGCTGCGCTTGCAGTTGTATGGTTTCCATTCGAAAACCATACGGCCCCAGCGGCTATCAGTTCCGCGTGTTAAGTGGTCTGCCCACTTTAACTTGCTACTACGTTGGACTATGTCGGCTTGGATCGTCTACGAATCTCTTCACTCCTGAGTTGATCACTCGCAGAGAGCAAACATAGCCCTCTCCATACCTCGATGGGCTCTCTTGAGCTTACTGATGAGGCTCATAGTAAGAGACCACGTTTCGGCGTCATAAGTCATTACTGGTTGTGGTTACACATTGGTCGAAACCTTTCGACTTGAGACACTGAGGTATTCTGAACGAGAAAACGTTACGCGATTTCCCGAACGTTGCCCGGCGAAGCTGTCAACTAATATGTTGTGAATGTATAAAATTATTAATTTCTTTATTCCTAGATTTCTGAAAGCTACTACGGCAAGAAACTTCAAAAAGCACATGATTTGCCAGCCTTGGACATACAGAGAGGCAGAGACATGGGTGTTCGAGGTTACAACGATTATAGGCACCTGTGTGGTTTAAAACCAGCTAAGAAGTTCAGGGACTTCACCGATGTCATGGAAGTCGAGGTAAATCTTTTTTCCTTACTTAACTGGTACTATAGTTCCCACCACGAGAAACCATTTATAAATTAAGAAACAATAAATCCTAAATTCGATGAACTCAGAGTAAAAGAAACTAACGAGCATCTCGGTTTCCTGGTTTATCACTTAGTCGGATTATAATTATTTTATGTACGTCAGGATTGATGAGCCACAATCATTAACCTTCCATAATTGTGATAAGGTAGAAAATCTATTAAAGAATATCCAAAGATTGAGTAAGTTGATGTGCTGCCGTCTGTAGCTCTCTTTACATTGAAAAAAACTACAACTTCGCACGGTATACGGTAAAATATATTTCTCGAACACGGGATTTTCCCGTATGAACGCCGTGTAAATAATTTATCCTGTTGTCACAACTCTATTCGATAAAATCTCGTTTACGGTATACGGGAAAATAATCGCCGTATGAACGAGGCCTAACTGTACACAAAAACAGAAAAAAAATTTGTTGAGATAAAGGTTGCATTTTTGAATGACTGTTCCTATTTTTTACTTTTCAATTCCAAAATAATCTAAGAACTCTTTGGTAAAAGTTCATGCCAGTGCCGTCCATTACGAAGGAGTTATTTTCACATTAGCCTTCATAAAAACAAAAAAAAAACTAAAGTTAGACGATTTACTTTTTGTAAAGGACCAACTGTCCCAGATTACCGTCTTGTTACTTAGTCTACGCCGAGCCCGTCTAAAGCTTCCTCTTTAATTAAATTGCATTCCCTTTATATCAAGTTGCTTATCAAGTCTGCAGTAATATCTTATTACTAAGACTAAACATTAACTAAAGCAGCTTCAGTCTTAGACGAACGTCTTCAGACTGTTTATGTCACGTAACACGCAGCTCGTCAGGAAATTATTTCAGTATTACTTGCCAACAAATTACGTGGGAGAGGTGTTGATTATTACGGAAATAATGACTTGGTTCCATTATTATCTTTGTGTCTTTAGATACAAAACATTATTCAACATAAATAGACGTAGATTAATGCCAAGATTTTCATCATTTTTTAGGGTTCCGTAGTCAACAAGGAACCCTTATAGTTTCGCCATGTCCGTCCGTCCGTCCGTCCGTCTGTCCGCAGTTTAGCTCAGAGACGCACAGTACTAGAGAGCTGTAATTTAGTGTAAATATGCGGATTTGTTGTGCCGAAAAAGTGGTAAAATAAAATCTCGTAAAATATTTTTTTTTAGGGTACCTCCTGAACTTACACGTAAAGTGAGGATTTTTTTTTTCTCGCGTACCCCTTAGTGTGGGGTATCATTAAATAGGCCTTTAAAAAATAATGATAGTTTTCATTAACAGTTTTTTGATAAAAAAATTCGTTTGTGAAATATTAAGCTTTAAAGTGCTAAATTTTGCTCGATTCGAGTGTCCCCCCCCTCTACCAGCTAAACGGTTATGTTTGGGGGTGTGAAAAAATTCACAATAGTAGTATATATAACGAAGTTTAAAAGAAAATTGTCATGACTAAGTAGGCTTTACAACTTTACGAGTAATAGTCGACCAACTTATAAAATGTACTTGGAAAATAGGTTTTCTTAAACAAAATGTATCGGAGAATATGTACTTCAACTGCAAATGTAAGTTTGTCAACTTTATTTTTACAGCTTTAATAGGTATGTTTTTACGGTATGTTTTTTGGGGATAGGTAGGTTTTTATCTTCAACTATTTTTAACTAACTTCTTAAAAAGGAGGAGGTTCTAAATTCGTCGTAATCTTTTTTCTTATGTATTTTCCCTGATTTCTCAAAGACTCCTTGACCGATTGTGAAAATTCTTCTTTTTAAAATTAAATTCAGCGAATCAGTTTAGTTAGTTCGCATATTTTGATGGGCAACTACGGAACCCTACACTGTGCGTGGCCCGACACGCACTTGGCCGGTTTTTTTTTTATTGTATTAAGTTATAATCATTTTAGCTATTGTCAAACAGACAGGCGTGACGAACGCGAAGCGAGGCGTTTTTGTTTGTAATGTATGGAATTGTTTGAAGCCTGTCACATAGAATATCGGATCGCTTTCGCATTTTTATATGACATGATTCGGTTCGGTTCGCTATCGCCTGTCTGTTTGACAAAGGCCTTAGAGAGGAGCAAAGTGGTCCAGACTGGTAACGAAATTACGAGTTGTAGGTAATGGTTTTATGGTTTTAAACTAAATAACTTTCTTGCCAAGCGTTTTCTGTTTTTCATAACTTTGTGAATCTCAACGGTTTGAAGGAAAACATCATGAGGAAACCGATATCAGTAAAACTAGAAGACGTGTGACATCTATCAACCCGCACTGGGCCTACGTGGTAGATAACAATCCACTCACACTCACCGATAGGCCTTGTGTCCCAGCAGTGAGATTATTACAGACAGATTGTGCTAAAGTTTCCAAGGGTATTTGATAAAAATACTCATGAAAATGCCGCAAGATCGTGTCAAAACTTACCGTTGATGTCCCACTCTTTCACGACACTGTGCTCCTCCGTGTCCTCCTTCCAGTTCGGACGGAACCGCCATCTCCTACGTGGTCTGCCTTGCCTCACTGTGCGCTCGACTGTATCATTTAAAAAAAAAATACTTTAAATTTATCCTTATTGTTTATAGAAAATAGAGGCCCTTAAGAAACTGTACGAAAAAGTGGATGACGTAGACCTGTTGGCTGGTATCATGAGTGAGAATGACATTCAGGGCATCCGCGTGGGACCCACGTTGTTCTGCATCATGAACAAGCAGCTCCAGATCTTCAGGTACTCAGACAGGTTCTGGTTTGAGAGAGGCGACCAGTTCCACAGCTTTACCTTGGGTGAGTTTCATTTTATTTTTTTTCATGTGTCAGAAACAGCAATTTAAGGACTTTTGATCTTACAACCCGCATCGAGCCCACTTGGTGGATTACAGTTCGCTCCCACCCACTAAAAGAGACCTGTGTCCAACAGTAGGAACATTATAGGCTGATTATGCTTAAGCTATTTCGCTCTGAATTATTATGTTGGCTTATTTTAACCTACTTCTCAAATATGTTTTTAGCTAATGAACAAAGAATATTCTAGCTGTAATGACTTTCATACAGTGTGTTTTCAAATATATTTAAACTAAAAAATAGAATTTTCTAAATTAGCGTCTATTTGTCCCAGATCAACTGCATGAAATCAGAAAAACCAACATGGCGCGTTTTGCATGTGATAACGCTGACGTCATCAAATATATCCAACCTGATGCTTTCATGAGCGTTAGACCAGGGTATGTATAACTCAGACTTAACAGATTCAAACGTTTATCTTTTACTTGAAGTCAAAATGGCGCTACACTACATTTACTACAAGATCTCTCATGTGGAAGCTGTGATAGACCACTAGAGAATTGCTTCAAGTAAATTACCGAGCTGTATTTTCCTGTACAAAATAGAAAATACTTCAGTCTGTATCTGGTCTGTTTCATTGCGATTATACGCAAATAAAGTAAAGTATACAAGGGAATTTTGCCATACTAACTAAAACTTTATAATAATATTAAAAATACAAAAGTGCTTTTGTAAGTTTAATGCGCTTTTACATTCAGGCTACTCTCTTGCATAAATCTTGAAAGGGAAGAAACTCGGGTGGCGGCAAGCGAAGCCGCGGGTACTACCTAGTAAGAAGATTATTGCATAGTAGAATAGTTGTGTCTGTGGACATTTTAGATTTCATTTTGGCCTATCAAAAATAATAATGTTGTGTGGTCATCGATAAAAAGTACTGTTACATGAAACGGTAAAAATTACATCTAAATGTTATGATGATAATTAAAAAAAGAGTAGGCCAAATAGGACGCAGAGCTGATGGCCGATGGGGCCATAAAATTCTCGAATAGAGAGAGACCATGCACTGGCTAGCACAGCGTAATACGTTCATCTACAAGGTGGACAGACGATTTAATGAAGACTACAGGATGGCGTTTGTGATGCATGTTGCTTCCAACCAGTGTTATTGAAAATCTATGAAGATGATCTATGTTCAGCACTGGACGTTCTACGACTGATACGATGATGATGATGATGAATAAAAAATAAATCTTCTTTCCAGAAACATGCCAGTTCCGTGCACCCACATCGCAGGTCCAGACCTAAGTAAATGGAGAGACAGGAACTGCCATAAACACAACAAATACTCGCAAGAAGCTACCCATATACCTCTGGGTTACAAACATAAGGAAACAGACTATGGAACTAATACTGAAACTGTATCAGACTTCTCTACGTTCTTTGATATTCTTCTTTCTAAACCTTCTTCAAATGAACAAGGGTATATTTCAATGTAGTCTGTTAGACTTTGACAATAGGGTAGTTTACTTCATAGATAAATAGAAAATCTGTATAATCCGTCAGTGAGAATATTGTAAAATAATGGACAGGGAGTTTTGCTTCCTTTAAATGAATGAAATAGGCAAATATGTAATATACGAGTATAAAGCTTCGACATTCAGAAGTGAGGGCTAGTGACATCATAACGCCTGTCAAATCGTACCGGCTACAAGATCAAGCTATACAAAGCAGTTTGTTTTGATTTCATTTTCATGATTTTTTCGCACAAGAAACTTAGCATGAGTTTTCATTATTTGAGACGTAAAGTAAACTGGAACTTTGACAATTTCAAATTTTCAAGGTTTTAGTTCCTTCTTCGCACACCAGAGGCGCTGTTCCATTTTTTTCATACAAGAAACGCTGTAAATAATGTACAGTAAAAGAGTGAAAATTCGTGCTAAGGGTACAGATTATACTGATTTAGCTTAGTTTAATGTGTAGCCGCGTGTACGTATTTCTACAGTGATTAGTGATCAAATATTTGGTATAGATTTCAATAGACCATTGATCTAGATAAGTGGTAATTTACAAAACGAATTGTACTTCTACAACCACTTGCAACAAGAAAGAGGAGATTTAGAAAACTCATACATTGTATTATATTTCAAGTTCTTAAGATAGTGTGTAATGAAGATAGTTTCATCGGATGCTACCTTCGGATGTCTATAACAACGACCCAATTTGTCTATCCGAGTCTTTAAAATGTCCAATAAGAAGCTGTCAAAAATCAAGAAACGGAATTTGGATTGAGACTGAATACAGTTCGGGCGTAGATCAATAAAATATAAATTTTTGTAAAATATTTTGTTTTTCTTTTTGTGCTGCGTGAAGCTTACTCCTGGGGGCCATGGAGGGTACCATGAAGTCTTAAAGCAAAAAAGTTCTGCTGTGGGAACGAGATGGCGCTAGAAGACTTGTATGGCACTATCTCTTTCCCACTGGTATGCTAACTGTATCTATTATATTTTTCTGTTCATCAATTTGAAAATAAAAACACCAACGTCCCATTGTTATAGAGGTTATGTTTGAAAGCCCTTTCCATTGAAGTGTGAATAGTTCCCTAAAGAGGAGGGAAAGTCAGGGTGTTGCGATAGCACACCAGGCAATGAGAACTTTTTTAACGAGCTGGTTCGACGGTGCTGCCACCGACGGACGATTGCGACACCAGCGTCGTGATCATCAACCAATGGGAAGACGCCAGCGCCAAGCCAGCGAGTCTATAGAATATTTTTATTTTTAAAAGTAGAGGAACATAGTTTTTAGGGTTCCGTAGTCAACAAGGAACCCTTATAGTTTCGCCATGTCCGTCCGTCCGTCCGTCCGTCCGTCCGTCCGTCCGTCCGTCCGTCCGTCCGTCCGTCCGTCTGTCCGCAGTTTAGCTCAGAGACGCACAGTACTAGAGAGCTGTAATTTGGTGTAAATATGCGGATTTGTTGTGCCGAAAAAGTGGTAAAATAAAATCTCGAAAAATATTTTTTTTTAGGGTACCTCCAGTACTTACACGTAAAGTGAGGATTTTTTTTTTCTCGCGTACCCCTTAGTGTGGGGTATCATTAAATAGGCCTTTAAAAAATAATGATAGTTTCCATTAACAGTTTTTTGATAAAAAAATTCGTTTGTGAAATATTAAGCTTTAAAGTGCTAAATTTTGCTCGATTCGAGTGTCCCCCCCCTCTACCAGCTAAACGGTTATGTTTGGGGGTGTGAAAAAATTCACAATAGTAGTATATATAACGAAGTTTAAAAGAAAATTATCATGACTAAGTAGGCTTTACAACTTTTCGAGTAATAGTCGACCAACTTATAAAATGTACTTGAAATGTATCGGAGAACATGCTCTTCAACTGCAAATGTAAGTTTGTCAACTTTATTTTTACAGCTTTAATAGGTATGTTTTGCGGTATGTTTTTTGGGGATAGGTAAGTTTTTATCGTAACTATTTTTAACTAAATTCAAAAAAAGGAGGAGGTTCTAAATTCGTCGTAATCTTTTCTCTTATGTATTTTCCCCGATTTCTCAAAGACTCCTGGACCGATTTTGAAAATTCTTCTTTTTGTAATTAAATTCAGCGAATCAGTTTAGTTAGTTCTCATAAGTATTTTGATGGGCAACTACGGAACCCTACACTGTGCGTGGCCCGACACGCACTTGGCCGGTTTTTTTGTTTTTGGAACAGCTGTCACTCCTTTTCCTCGGCATCAAAGTCTGTGCTTAAAAATTCATTAAAAGGAACCGAAAAGCTAAGTATTTTCACTGTTATCGAATATTTGGTATTGCCTCAGTAATTATTAATATTCTGTACGTACGAATTTGAGAAAATTGAAGTAGCCTTGAGATTATGTTAACCTTCAAGCGGGCGCGCGTAGTCGAATCGACCGCGCTGAATACGTTTTCGTTCATATTATCATTATTACTCATCACATGTATTTCTCATTTATAGTAGCCTGTCGCTATGTAATTGGGACTAAAATAAAGAATATACCGTCGCTCAGGGTGATCTCTCCACTCCTCAGATCGCAATTGTTTTAGCCCCGGCGCAGTCGTCGAAAAGACTACACGCGCCTGTCGTCATACGCTCGTTACGTGGTCGTAGTGGTTCTTCTCAATCTTATCGAATTATGCTTGGAATGTTGTTGTTTTTTTATAAAAATGAGTCGTGGATGGTTATCACAAAGTGCTGCATTCGATTGACTACTATAAGATGAAGAAGAGAGTGAATTAGACCTCTGCGACCAAGGCTCTGAAACTTCCGACCACATCGTTTCAGAAGAACTCAGCCTGGTGAGGAAATTGAGGAATCAAACTGCTTGCACTCAGATGGCAATAATGGGCCACTTTCAGAAATAAATAGCTGTTTTACAGGGAGTGATAAAGTAAAGAAGTGGCAAAAATGTAACAATAACTTTCTGATGAAAAAAAAACCAAATTCAATTATTTTTTATTCTTAATTTGTAATTTTTATCGCTTGTTTAGATTTATAAACTAGCCTGATACCTCAAACAAGTATAAAAACCTGTAAAAAGGGTTTTGTATTCCTAATTTTTGTTTAGACCCAAAAAATGTTAAAGTGATTTAAAATAATTTATTTTTCATAATTATAATGACTCTTTTTGACAAATTATATTTTGAAAATAAGTACAATACATCTACGTACATAAAAATAAATAATTATTGGACAATTAGTGGTTTATTTCTCTTGTACATCGCATAGGTCTTTTCGGTTACGCGCGCCCGCTCCCGTTACAAAAGACAACGCGCCCGCTTGAAGGTTAATCTAGTTTTGTTAGGTACTCGACTGCTACAAAAGGAAGGGTTATAATTTAAACTGTCTGTGAATTTAGTGATTCAATGATGGAACAGTTTGGTGATAATTAATCTTTGTGTTACTTAGAGACCATAAAACTGTTCACGTTGTGTATTATTTTAATATGATTGTTCTAATGGGTGTAACAGAAATCAATAATTGATCGAGGTAACAAAGGTTTTCCTTTCGAATTTCAAAGTACAGTCTAAATGATAAAATGTAGACTCTATTTTGGTAACTATTTTTGAAAAAATTACTCTGTTTGAAAGCAGGGTTAACTAACATTCTAGGAAATAAAACTCATTGAAATTAATTGGAGAGCGGTTCTTGGTAACCCTTTATTTAGGTTAGGAACTAATTTCATCGATACTAATTTCGATCAAATTAATGATACGGAGGATAATTTATATTTAGATTATTGCTATCATTAGGTATGCAGAAAGTTTTCCAATTTTGTGAATGCTATCAATTTTTCTTATCGAAAAACAAAATCGTAAATAATTGGACCATCATGTATTTTTACATTACAACGTGCGCAACGATCATGTAAAATCTCTAACAGCGTGCACATAAGTGACGGTTTTCTAGTCGTGACACAGTTTCTCGTTATTTCTTACTGTTCCCTATTCTATGGTCAGAATCTCGAGAAAATCCTAACAAAAAAACAGTGGAAGTACCCGTGAAAACTACTATTATCGCAATAAAAATCGCATAACGCGCAAAAATAGTATTTTCCGTTGAAGCGTTTTTGGTGCTCCTTTGCTTCGAAGTGGCTTGATGTTACCTGGAGCTATGCCAACCTCGTGTGATGCAAAACGAAGCACACGTGTCGAAGATTATTCTGAAAATGCAGTAAAAATAGCTGTCTGTTCTGAACTCAGATATCTTTAGTTTGGTTGTAATAAAGAGCCTATGTCTAGAATCATATAATTTACGGAAGATTTATGTAATGTACAGTCAACGAAGATCTGTGCACAGCAAGAACGGTTTTAGGGTTCCGTAGCCAAATGGCAAAAAACGGAACCCTTATAGATTCGTCTTGTCTGTCTGTCTGTCCGTCTTTAAGTCACAGCCATGCACTTTTCTTCGACAGTACCTATAAGAGCTATCCTGTTGAAACTTGGTTAGTAGATGTATTATGTGAACCACATCAGGATTTTAACACAAAAATAAAACAAAAATAAATTTTGGGCGTACCCCCCATATTTAGACTTGAAACTCATTTTTTTTCCTGATTCATATTTGTGGGGTAATTTATGTACGTTTAAATGTTTGTGTAACGAAATCTTCGGCTGTATGTAGCATACAACCAAAAGGTGCATACAGACAATCCGTGTCCGGTGAGGACCTACGTCAAGCGGAAGGACGTCGTAGCACCTCTCCAGCCACTCCTCAAAGAGGGGTCTTACCGCTGCAATAGCGGCGTGCCCGATTTGTAGAGGCTTATTTTGAGTTTGCGATAACGCAAATATTTAGCACTATCGTTGTCGAAATGTTGTCATTTGTGTAAAATTATTACATTTTTGAAGAAAGATAAAATTGACGCCCACAATATTAACTATTCTATCGAACTAAAATTATTTATCGCACGCCGTTCGCGAATGTAGGTACTTGAACATATTTATGCAAACATGTATTTGCCTAAATATGTACCTACATTCGAATATTAAGGTATAAAAGTGTTTGTAAAAGCAAAAATCTAAAATTTCTTTAGCATTTGGTATTAACATTTCAATCTGTATGAGAATATTA